>JAQHUG010000027.1:11930714-11944835 GCA_028555095.1 Dicrostonyx torquatus | reverse complement strand
AGAGAGAGAGAGAGAGAGAGAGAGAGAGAGAGAGAGAGAGAGAACATATATCACAGATCCTCTGGGCAGCTCCTCCCTTGTTGCCAGAGCCTATGTTCATTGCCCTGAAAACAACATTAAAGGGAAAAAAAAGCCATATCCAATCTGATCCCTGCCAGCTCCCAACTGATGCTGGGACAGCCTTTGCACAAGATGCTAAACTTGTTTTCCTTCTCCAAAATGGAGAAGCACTGACTGCTCCTAGAAGGGGTTACAGAGCAGATAGCTGTGATTGTGGCACCCTGACTCCAGACAGGAAGACTTCTAGAATGTGTGTGAGATTCTTTGACTATAGAGGAAGCAGACATGACCCCATGACCAGGGTTGGATTCATAGGCCATCTGTGCACAGGGCCCTGGGCTTAGAAGGTTGATTGTTTTATTGCTCTTCTTAATACTTTCTAAACTAAGGTCCCTGAACTTTTTTTTTTTTTTGCACTAGGAGGTCCAAATTATGCAGCTGGTCCCATTCTTGCCCTTGACTCAGAGTCAGTGAGATGATATATGTACAAAAAGTCTAGGGTTCTGGGATCAGTGTATCCTTAAACTAAGTCCTAGCCACAGGGGCTCACATGTAGAAAAGACATGTGACCAGACTTGGAGCTCTGCTATGCTGGCTTTGCCACCTGAGCAATTGACCTTCTCTGAGTTCCAGGCTCAGTTCCCTGCTAGCTCAGCCACATCCAGGCCTCCAAGCAGTGTTGGTTCTCTCTGTCTCTGTCTCTGTCTGTCTGTCTGTCTCTCTCTCTCTCTCTCTCTCTCTCTCTCTCTCTCTCTCACACACACACACACACACACACACACACACACACACACGTACCTCCCCCAGCAGTCTCATGGCAAAGCTGCATCACTTCACCACCTCCAGGAGAGGGAGGAGGGCGATATGTGATGATATTTTGTTTGTAATCTAACAAATAAAGCTTGCCTGAAGATCAGAATGTGGCGCTAAACCACTAGTTAGCCACAGAGGCCAGGCAGGTGGATCTTTGTGAGTTCAAGGCCACCCTGGGCTACTGAAATTGATCCAGTCTAAAAGAGAAATAGAGTCAGGCGGTGGCGGCTCACACCTTTAATTCCAGGATTTGGGAGTAACATGCCTTTAATGCTGTAATGCTGGCACTACAAAGGTGGAGACAGGAAGGGATGTGGCTGGATAGAGAGAGGAATATAAAGTGGAGGGGACAGGAGTTCCAGGAATCTGAGGATTCATGGAGACAGGGTCTTGCTCCCCTTTAGTCAGAGGATTCGGTAGAGGTGAGAACTCTAGTGGCTGCTGCTCTGCTTTCCTGATCTTTCAGCTTTCACCCCCTGACATCTGACTCTGGGTTTTATTATTAAGACCCATTAGAAATCGCGCTACAGGAATGGACATCTACCCTATAGGCAAGTCTGGACACGTTGCCTCTAAACTCCAGAGCTCAGTCAACACCTCTCTGGCCTGTTTACTGCCCTCTGAGGAGGTGGGAGCCCCTGCTGAGGGAAGTGGGGAAGGTTGGCTTGGTAGGGGCAGACAAAGTAATTGGCATCCAGGGTTTGATGTCACCCCACATTCTACCCTGCTGGTCCAGGCTGGGAGGGGCGACAATTATTTACTCCTCCTGGGTTTCCCTGCTGGGAGACCTGCAGGAAGCAAGGCAAGGTTCTGGGGACAAAGGAAAATGATCCTATGACCGCCTGGGTGCTGGATGAGCGGTGGCAGACAGAGAGCAAGGGGTTCAAAAGCCAGTCAGCTGGAGTTACGCATTCAGGATCCTCCAGCCCAACCCAGCGAGGTCTAGGTAGGCTAGGTCATCTCAGCTAGGTCCTCCAATTTCACCCCCACCTTGCCTCCCTCTCTCCAGTCCTTTCTCTTTTATTGCCTCAGAGGCTCCAGTAGAGAGCTCTGTACAAGGAAAGGGCTTCAAGCCATGGAGCAGACTTGGGGAGCAGGGATCATGGATAGATGCCCTGCCAGCTGGTCTTTCATAAAAGTACCCCACAATCCTGCCTAAGGTAACACAAACACACCCATTGTGCAGACCACAAGGTAGAGAGGGTGGAGATAAAATCTCTGGTTTGCCCTCCAGTGTCAGATCAGCACGGGCTGAGGAAGTCGCTGCCTGGCCTCCGCCCTTATCCCTACCCACATGCCATTTGTATCACCCTCCCTTGCAAAGGTGGACCACAACTCCACCTCTCTCAGACCTGAGAGAGAGCCATGCTGGAGATGTCTGTGCTCTGGCAGGGAGCAGCTCAACACTGTCCTAATAGTCCCACCAACAGATCTTCACAACCCCTTGAGTGGGTAGGGGTGGTGAAGGCGCTGAATTCTCGAAGATGAAGCTAGGGAAGGGCTTGTAGGGAGTTTACCCCATGGCTCATCTGGAACCCCATTCCACCTTGAGACTTAGTGCAGAGCACCCCCCAACACACGCAGTTGAGCAAAGATTCCTCATCTTGGAAGTTCAGCTCCCAGAGACTGGGGTAGGGCTGTGCACACAGGGTGAAGGAGTTCTGCTTGGGTTTTGATGGGGAGAAATGTGTCCAAGCTCTTCTGCCCTTCTCTTCTGTGATAGACAGACCCAGTCTTCAGGATGGGGACACTTGCAGACACCAAGGACTGTAGTCAGTCGGGGAAGGTGTCCTGGGAAGGCATGCTGAGGGTTGCTTTGTGCAGGGCAGAATGGAGTCTGGACAGAGATGAAAGCTAGGAGAGGACCATTCCCTCATTCTTTAGGCTTGGCAGGCAGGGAGCAGCCTTGATGTAAAAGGAGGAGCAGTTCTCCTGACAGAAGGTCACTGACACCAGCCTACAGACAGTAAGACAGATGGGAGGAGAGGCCCTCCCAGGAACACCCCCTCCTTTCTCAGAACCAGCAATTAGAACACCTCAGAGAGGTACAGTCCTGGGCATCCAGATGTTGGAGGGCACGGCTCTGCTTGACCTGGGGCAAAGGAGCCAGATACCATCTTTGCTTCAGCTCTTTCTGTTCTTCAGAGGAGCCTCACTTGGGGTTGTACCTCTACTCAAAGGCTCCATGGAAAGACCCCAGTGTGGTCCCAGTGCCTCACATACCACCTCCCCCCAGGACACATAGAACTTCAAGTTCTCTGTGCATCATGGGAAAGGAACGAAGGCTGTCGTCACTCCTGGTATGCTGTTACTCATTGTCAACAGCACTCTTCACTCATGGGGCTGAACAGAATGGCTGAGGCTAGGCTTCAGGGCTCCAGCCTGGCCACCATGACCCCGAGAAAGCACCCTGACTCGTGGGACCCTCACATGGCCCTTGTGCCATGCTCCCTTCACAGGTGCACTGAGAAGCATCAAGGTAATCCAGCTTGACCACAGCCCCTGGGTTATCATTATGAGTTCTAATCATATGTGCCCACTTTCTACAATGAGGGGAAGCCCTTCTGGGTCCCCCACCTAGGCCCAAACTCCAGTTTCTCACCCCACTTGCCAGAAATGACCACCCTCTCTCTATCCTGCCAGGCCGACCCACCCCACACTGGAGACCATGTGTGCATGCGTGCATTAGGAGACAGGCAAGGAAAGCCAGGGAAAGGTTGACTGCTTTCTTCGCCCCCTCCTTCCCTGCAGTGTGGGTGACACTGGCAAGAAGCGAGCAGCTGACCCGGGTTTGAATTTAGAGTGTTCATTAATACGATATTATGCCATATGCTCCCGCACACTGTCTCCCTCTAATGCAGCCGCCAATTTGCTGAGCAGCCCTAATTAGTAATGGTATAATGAGAGTATTCAGAGGGTAATGTGGTGGGTGGAGACGAAAGAGGGGATTGCTCCTGGCCAGTGGGGGAAGGGCGGGATCTGGCTGCAGAAGGCCAGGGGCTGGAGGTGTAGGGAACAGAAGAGGGGTCATTTTGTTCAGGCTGAGGCCCAGGAAGCGAGACACTTCCCTTCCACCCCATTCATCAGGGAGCAGAGCTGCGTGGTGTAGGATAGAGGAAGTAACTTTGCTCTCTAACCTGAGGCTGTGGATGGTAGATGAACTGTGATAGTGGCCTGTGATGATGATGGTGATGTTTGTGGTGGGATAGGAGGGTATGTGTGGTGGTGACACTCAGAGGTCCTGGCCACCTGACCTGCTAGGCACCCTGATGTCCCCTCAGAATGACCTTAATAGGTAGTGTGACCCATATTATTTCCAGGTAGGGAAACCGGGCCTTAGGGAGGTTCAAACACTGTTCGACTAGAGAAGGAGCAGAGATGTGGCAGCCGGTATGGCTCAGACTCCAGAATTGTGAGCAATTGTTTGGTCAGGGTCCTGGGGATAGATCAAAATGGAGGCACTAAGGATGGGCATGAAGAATCGGCACCCCCCTCACCTTTCCTCCATCTGAAGGTTTTAACTATCCTCCCCTTCCTTCCTCAGATTGTGAACCCCCGCCTTAGCCCCTGGGGTGACAGCTCACAGGATTCCTAGTTGGAAGCCACTACAGATGAGGATGAAGATACACTTACACCTGTGCCAGATGAATCTTTGTTGTGCACAGCTGGAGCCCCTGATCCTAAGGCAGCAGAGTCCTCCCCTGGCTGCAGCTGGAACCCAGGGAAAGTTAGGGGTCCCAGGGAGCAGGAAGTATTAGTGCCTGACCCTCTCCAAGTCCAAGTCTCCCATAGCGTGGTCAGCAGGAGCAGGATGAGTGCAGGAGCCTTCTTGGATGGATTGTCAGCGACCTTCTCAGCCCCTCCTTCCCAGGCACGGCTGGGCAGCGCTCCCTCCCCAGGTGATCACAGCTCTCCCGCCAACCCACACGCAGGAGATGAAATATTCATCACGTACATATTGGCTCCTCCAGCAGCTTTTAGGAAAAGTAAATGAGACTGGCTGGGGGAAGGAAATGAGTGTGAGGCCGTGGTGGTGGAGTGGGAGCGGAGGGCAAGGATGGGCAGTGACTTCCAGCTGGGCCTCTCTCGGATTCAGCTCCTGGAAGTCCACTGCTCCTTCAGTTCTTGGTGCCTCCAGCAACCTTCACCTCCTTACCAACCGTAGGACCTCCATGTCTATCTTCTGAAGGGGGAAGGGCGGAAGATGGGGAATCTGTAGTTTCACTTTCGAGTTCCTAGGCAGCGCTGCAAAGTCCAGCTCCATCCAACCAAAACAGCCTCTCTGAGCCTGTGCTGTCCCAGAGGCCTGATGGAGCAAGCAGGGCAGTGGTATCTCCACCCTCATGTAGGGCCCAGGCAAGAAACAGGCCAACGTTGTACAAAGCCACAAGAGGTGATGTATGTGGGACACAAAATACTTCTATTTAAACTGTAGAGAACAAAGAAAGACACCTCGGATGAGACGGTGACAGTGGCATTGAAACCTGGATGGTGAGGATAAGCCTTGATGGTAGAGGACACAACAAGTTGAAGAGTCGAGTGGGAATGGAGGTGGTACAGGCCTGTAATTCCAACTACCCCGGAGGCTGAGGCAGGAGGATAGCAAATTCCAGGCCAACTTGGACCATATAGGGAGTTCAAGGCTAACCTGGGCAACTTAACGTTAACCCTGTCTCAAAATTTGAAAAAGAAGTTTAAAAGGGTTAAGAACGTTATCACTGTGGTGGAGCACCTGCTTAGCATGTAGGAAGATTTAGGTTAAACCTCTAGGATTCAGGGGGCTAAGGAGGAAGAAGCTCAGAGTGTCAGGAGTCATGTGGTTCTGATTTGGGGACATGGAATTTTAGAGGGACTCAAGATCTCAACCCCACAGGTCCTTGCAGACTACTGAGGGCTTGGGGTGTACATGGCCAATGAAAGCTTTGGGATGCGATGGGAGAGCACTGGGCTTAGAGATGAGAACCTGGGTGTGAGGTTAAAGCCATTCAGCCTCTTAGCCTCACCTTCTTCAGATAGGCACCATGGATGGGTCAGTCCAGCCCATGTAGGTGGAAGAGCAGCCCCCACCCCCAGCAGTACCTGTGTGATCCCCAAAAGTCTATTATAGACCTTATAACCCTGACATGCAGCAGACCACTCAAGGTCTGTCGTTCAGTGGGTATTTATTGGGCAGTTCCCATATGGCCAGCACAATCATCCAAGAGATGCACAGGACAGACTCGAAATGGAGGCTTGGAACTGCACCAGACCATTTCATAGATAGAATGGTGAAGGCCATGCGGTACTGATCCCTAGCTATGATGGTCCCAAGGATGAAGGGCATGGTACCCCTGCTTTCCTCCTGTTGTCAGGCTTTCCTACCAAGCCCTGGATGGAAGAATGGTAACTCCCTGACAAGTGGCCTGCCAAGGAAAAGGAGTGGGAAGCTCAATAGAATGACTTGGATTAGTTGAAAGGACAGAGGGGATTCATGGATGGTGGGAAGCGCCAGGTGGATGGGAGACCAGAGGCTTGGAGATGAGTATGTATGTTAAACAGTGTGGGGGGGGTGTCTGTGAGAGACAGGGTGAGGGTGGCTGATGACCTCAAACTCAAAGGGTCTCTGGAGATTTTGACCCAGGGAGTGGCTTCCCAGTAAAGCTCATTAAAAACCCTGAGCAGCTCTGGTCTATGTCAGAAGAGAGAAACTGAGTCAAAAAAAATGGCATGCTACTGCCATGGTCTGAGTAAGCATCATGGAGGATCATCAGGGCAGAACGGAAGAGAAAGAAAGCATGGGAAGATGGCAGACTAGGCCACCAAGGCAGCTCCGAAAGGGGGGCGGGCAAGAAGGGCAGACACAGAACTTTCAGAGGTGGGAGATTTAGCATCCTTTATTGATTCCAAGAACATTTCCTGAGCACCTGCAGAGGGTCAGACCCATGCCATTCAGGCAGGAAATTGAGCAAAATTGTGCAAAACTCTAAGACTGCTGGTTTGTCTTTTGTTGGGCTTGGGGGATGGGGAAGAAGGCTCGATAGGCAGCTGGTACCCATTGCAGATCCTTGACTTTGCTTTCTGTAAAGTGGCGGCATTTCAAAGAGTCCCCACCCCCCACCCAACCCCCCAGCTAGCTGCTAGGGTGAAAGAGACGTGAGGAAGTGTGACAGTGACAATAGGCAGGTAGCATCAGCCAGTGCTCTCTGCATCCCTTCCTGCTAGACCTCTCCTAGGCATTGGGAGCAGCGACTGGGAGTGTCTTGTGATCCAGATGGGGTCCTTTGGACCATTCCTGGGAAGAGAGTCCCATTTCTTCCCAGATCTTTCCCTGTGGCTGCATGGGACCTGGAGCTCACCCGCTCTCCTCCCTCCTGATGGTAGAGTGAGGGAGGCAGAACTCAGGACTCCTCCTGGGGGTGGGAACCTTTGTTGAGATTGGTGGAAGGAAAGTGGAATATTCTAAAAGTAGCCCTGTGCCACTGGAGCCAAAGGGGATGGTCCCTCCTGCAGGCTCTGGGGCTGGGGGACAAGCCTGGGACACTGTAATCAGTTTTCCAGGAAGTTTGGAGTCTCCCCCTGTTCTCCCCCACTCACCAGGATGAAGGTTTGTGGGGAATGTTCTCCCGCAGAACTCGGCATGAAATAAATTCCATTCTTACTCTGCCAATGACACTGCACATAAATATTCAGTAAATTAGCAGCACGCTTTTATAGATTTATCAGTCATTGCAGGCACAAAATGACAGGCAATGTTGTAGCTGAAATATTAATGCTGACAAATTAATGATTTCTGAGTAAATGATGTCATTTTTGCACCGTTTCATTAAAATTTACTCACTTCTGCTTCATTTCTGGACCTAAAAAAAATTAAAATCATTTCTTTTTCTCTTTCTTCTTTCTTTTTAGTGTGGGATTGGTTCCCAAACCTGAGAGGGACATAAATTTTTCCCCAGCAGCACCCCGGAAATAGAGGTAGGGAAGCAGGCAGGCTACTGTTCCCACTATGGTCTCTGGGGAGGGCCTGGGCACACTCTCTCACCCCATCCCCACCATCCCAGCCAGCGGTCCTGGGCCTCCACCATCAGTCTAGCTAGTGTAGCAGGGACAGATAAAGGACTCTTTCTTTGGATCAATCCTGGAGAGAGGGTGCGATGCAGGGGCAAGTGGGGAGGACTGAGGGAGGTGTTGTGGAGGAAGCCACGTGGGAGAAGTGATTCCCTCTTTTGAGGCCCTATGGCCTCCTCCGTTGCCCTCACTATACCTGCCTTGACTGTTGCAATACATTTAAGGAACAATCATTGCTCAACTCCTGTAGTAGCTAAGAGAGTCACACACCGATTGCTAAACACTCTCAACTATCCCCTCCACCAAGGTTCTGGGGAGTGAACAGAGTTCGGATCCTGGACCCCGACTGATCACTAAGAGCCTAGGTACTAGGCTGTGGCACAGTGACTTTGGGCAGCTTGTGTCTCCACAGTTCCCTTCTTTATCTCATTTCCCAAGGTTCTTGGGAGGATTAAGAAGGATGACATGTAAAGGTCGAGTTAGACTTTTCCTCCAATATCCTCCCCAGTGATAGCAGCTTCTCCCTGACGCTGTCCCTGGGTAACCAGAAGCGCTGCGGTGACACAGCACCGATGCCAGGTAACCTGCCCCTCCATCCCACCCCACACCCCTAGCCACCCTTGCTGGGTTGCAAGCCCGGGGAGTACTCCGATCTCAGTTTGATGGAGACGCCCGAAACAAAGCATCTCGGCTACAGGGCGGGCGCGGCAGGAATCTAAGGCTGTGAGGCCAAGCGGACACAAAGGAGAGGCGAGGGCAGCGCGCGCGCAGGAGCCGGGCCGGGCTGTATCGGGCAATCTGCGGGCTAATTCGTGTCAGGGCCGGTCTCCTATCTCCAGCCTGGCTCCCCAGCCGCTGATAAAATTGAAGTGGAAATGAAGTTGGATGGTCCGGAGCGTCCGCGCGGGGCTGCATGGGGGTGGCGCTGCGCCCGCCCTGGGCAGCTGAGCCCTCCGCGGTCGCCCTTGGCGCTGCCCTTGGCCGAGCCAGAGCGCTGGAGCGCGAGGTGGGGAGGGCAGATCGGGCCCGCTCCGGCCCTTGGCTAGTGGCCACCTCCTATGCTGTCCTTGTCCTGGCTACTATTTCCCCAGTAATGGTAGTAGGATGGAGCTGGAGGCGGGGAAGGGGGGCGGCGGTTGAGGTGGGAAGGGAGAGGCTGGATACCCAGCACCGGCACCATATAACACTCACGCTTATTGAGCGCTCGCTCGTGTGCCAGGCTCCGGGCCAGGTGCTTAAAGTGAGTTATTGTCTCATCTAACAGGCGGTGGGTCGAGTTATTGTGCCCATTTTTACTGGTGCAGAAACGGAGTCATCCAAAGTCTCAGCTGACCCTGGTCAGCTAACTTAACAGTGCCCCCCCCGCCCCGCTCCAGTGCACTGCAGCTGGAACAATTCACTTCCGCATTCAACCTGCAAGCAGCACCTAGGTAGGCGCTGACAGTTCTATGCACCTGTAATGTCTGCCTCCCACACCCCTACCGCAGCTCAGCGTCTCTGTGAAAGGTTGGTATTACCCTCAGGACCCTGGGCTGAGGAAAATCAGAAAAGCAAACGGCTCCCCACTACTAGGTATCAAGGGTTCAAGATGTGCTGGCCTTAGGAGTTGCTCTTCTGACCCCCCAAACTTCCAGCTCTCAGTTAGTTCTGGATGAACACTAGCAGGCTTTTGAGGGAGGGTGGGGGTGGTGATGGTTGGGTCTTGAAAAACTGTTCGGCTATTGTTCGTTTATGTTAATTTGTTCATTTATTTATGAATATTAAATAAAAATTCATTTATTTATAATCCGTCTTCTTCCTACCTCGCCCATCACTGCCAGCCTGCTCGCTCTCTCCAGCGACAGCCTTGATGCCAGCTATGGGCTCTCAATGCCTCCAAACTGCCCAAGGCCTTATGTATTTCTTCCCTCAGCTTGTAATGCTCTTCTGGGCAACTTCTCCATATCTCAAGTCTCATGATCTTTTCCATAATCCTTTTAATGGCATTGACATACCAAAATATGGTGTGTTTTCTTTCAATTAGACAATTAGACCAACCCAGTGTAAACACTTACTAGGTCACAAGGGATGTCTTAAAAACATTCCAGGGAATTGCCACTGCACAGAACATGCGTTCAGATCACAAAGCAATAAGATTAGGAATCAACCACAGGAAGAGAGCTAACAAAAGCCCCCACATGTTTTGAACTGGAGAACTTGACTTCTGCACTCTCTGTGGGCTAAAAGGAAATCAACAGAAATTATTGACTGTTTAGAGCTGAATGACAATGAATGCGCTTCATATTGAAATTGGTGGGATGTGGTTAAAGCAGAGCTTAAGGGGACATTTATAGACTGCACTGGGCATCAGCGAGCTTAGAACGGCTCACCACATGTTCCTATCTCGGTGACTTCTGTGCAAAGCTAAAAGAGGCTTCCTCTATTATTTTCTCTTCTGTCAACGCACTTACTACATATGTGTGTGTGTTTGTGTTCGCGCGCACATGTATAATGTTTATACTTTTTAAAAATAGCACTGAGGATGGAACCCAGGTCCTTGAGCATGCTAGGCAAGTGCTCTACCACTGAGTAGCATCCCCAGCCAAGGATTTACTTCTTAGCATCTGCCCAACATATACGCCACAATAGGAGCTGTTTCCATTATCATCTGTATTCCCCAGCCTCTAACACAGCTCTTGGCATACTGTGCTAGAAGTCTCAGGAACTAATTGTTGAGACAGTGACTACATTACTAATAAAAGCACATCCAGCCCTCTTTCTTTTTTAAAAAAATATTTATTTTATACATATGTTTTGTCTACATGTTCACTGTGTGTGTGTGTGTGTGTGTGTGTGTGTGTGTGTGTGTGTGTGTGTGGTGCCCGTGGAAGCTAAAAGATGGCATTGGATCCCCTGGAACTGGAATTATAGGCAGTTGTGAGATACCACGTGGGTACTGGGAGTCAAACCAGGGTCCTCTGCAAGAGCAACAAGTGCTCTAAACTTATGAGCCATCTCTCGAGTTCCCTCTAATCCTTTTTCAAAATGGATTTGAGATGGCCTGTGATACAAACAGTGTGTGCCAGTTAAAAGCACAGCTTGGCAGAGAGATGACAAACTCCAGGGAGAGTAGGTATTGAGTGTGGTTGGAAGTGGGGTAGCAACAAAGGTTTGGGAGCTCAGTGGCCTCCATTCTTCTCAGAGCCAGAAGACTAGCAGATACTGGGCAGGAGGAAGGGGTGAGAATCAGACTGAAGGGACAGAGAGGGTACCCTGCAGATACCAGGGGAGGGAGTCTGGGTTTGACTCTTGGGAATGGAGAACAGGGTTTCCGTGATAACTAGATGAAGGTCAGAGCCAGAATGTTTGTTCATTAATTCATTCTGCAAGTCTGATGAACTCTGGAAGTCAGACCTGCAGAGCTGAAGCCAGCATGGGCTGTGGTGGTACTGAATCCCCAGTGCTGAGGTCTGGGGTTGCCTGGGTAGCTGGATGGGCTCCCTCTGAGGTCAGCAAAAGGCTAGAGACCAGTTCCCTGAAGGCCCCAGCTAGGTTTTAGGGTCTTATCTGACCATCCAGCTTAACTTTCTACTCCTGTGTTTCCCACTCCCCCTCACTCCTGTGACAGGAGGGAATGACACTCACTGAGCCACTTCCCCCAGCCCCTAGTGCATCCTAGAAAGGACACTTATCATACCCCTTTCACGGAGTGACACAGCGCGGCTGAGACATTTTGTAGTTCTTTCTAAGTACATTTTAAAACAATTATTTTCTGTAAGAATTAAACAAAAAACCCCAACCTTTCAACCAGCAAATGGGCTAAGGAATGGAGCAGGCAGTTCTGAAAAGGAAAAACACAAAAGGCTGATGAATATTTTAAAAAATATTCAGAACATAACAGCTATCACAATAATAAATAATAAATGCTGGTGAGGGTGTGTGTGTGTGTGTGTGTGTGTGTGTGTGTGTGTGTGTGTAACACTTAGTCACAACTGGCACTACGAAAATCAGTGTGGAGTTTTCTCAAAAGCTAAACCCAGCACTACCATGTGGCTCAGCTCTACCACTCCTGTGCATACACCCAAAGGCTCTGTAGCTATTGAGATATTTGCATATCCATGCTCATTCACAACAGCAAGGAAGAGGAATCAGCCCAGAAGTCAATCAACAGACACAGATAAAGAAAATAAGCTACATATACATAATAAAAATTTTTGAGCATTTATATATTTTACGTATATGAGTTATTTGTATGTATGCATGCATACCTCATATGTGCTCATTATGTGTATCTTGGGGGGAGGACATACATACCACAGCATACATTTAAAGGTAATAGGATAACTTTGTGAAGCTGGCTCTTTCTTCTTCCTTTACATGGGTTCTGGGGAATTGAACTCAGGTCTTCAGGCTTGTGGGAATAGTACCTTTACCTACTGAGCCACCTCACCAGCCCCAGTTTCCAACTCTTAATGGGTGTGAAAATAGTATTATCTTCCTCACAGTGCACACAGTATAGATAGAGTAAACAGCAATGAGATTGTGTGTGTTTAAAGATCTGTAAACTATAAAATTGTAAACATCAAATTTTAGTATTACCAGTCTCCTCTTGATTATCATCTTTCTTCCTTGAGTCCACTCCTGGAGATCTTCTATGGGCCCACCAAGGAACCTGTCATACCCCTGTTCCCTTGCTAAGTTTAAATTAATTTCTCCCACTCAAGTCTCCCAGCCTCACCATGCATGGAAGCCCATGAGGCCTCCCCAACCTACTGCACTGCAGGGTTTCTATGCTTGCCCGGCCTCTTTAAATGAGGAGTCCCTGGAGAAAGTGGCCTTGACTTCTCAACCTTGGACCCACAAAGTCTAGCACACGCCCAACCACGACAGGGGCTCCAAGCCTGTCTGCTAGAGTTAAATCCATAATTGATTCATCAAACCAATATTTCCAGGATCACTTTTTTGTTTATAATTTATGGAAACATTAAATACGATTTTAAAATTTGTTTCTTTTTATTTTATGTATATGTGCAAGTGCCTGCATGCCCATATGCCCACCACATCCATGCACACCACATCCATGCGCACCACATCCATGCACACCACACCACATCCATGCACACCATATCCATGCACACCACATCCATGCACACCACACCACATCCATGCCTCCTTCCTGTGAGTCCAGCAGAGGGCTTTGGATTCCTGGGAACTGGAGGTGCTAGCAGTTGTGAGTCACCTGAGGTGAGCGCTGGGAACCAAACCTGGATCCTCTGGAAGAGCAGCAAGTGCTCTTAACCGCTAAGACTTTTCTCCAGCCCCTGAGCACTATTCTGAGAAGAGAGAAAAATCACCTAGAGTCCTACCACTGATAGCCAGTGTTTGTTTTCATTTTTGCTTATTCGTTTCCAGTCTTTGCTTTTTATGCCGGAGAAGTGTCCGGCATTTAATGTACAGCATGCATTTAATGTTTTCTTCATTGTGTGTTGCCTCAAACATTTGGATACTTTGCACATTTTCAGAGTGATTTTTAAATGGCAAACCATAACTGTACCAAAATTCATGACTTCTTTAGTTACATATGGAACTCATGCAAGAAATATATGTACATACTAGGAATAAAGGAAACCCCAAAGCATTCCAGAGGAAGCGTACCAGACACTAGACAGGTCATTGGTTGGTTTTGTTATTATTTTTAAATTTTTGTCTTTAGGTGTATGTGTCTTCCTAGCATGCGTGTCTTATGCACCACCTCAGTGCAGCACTAACAGAGGCCAGAAGAAGACGGGAAATTTCCTGATGTTACAGTGTTGTGACCACCGTGTGGGCACTGGACATCAAACCATGTTCCTCTTCAAAGGCAACCACTGAACCATCCTTTCACCCCCTGTTGCTTTTGACAGTCTTGTTCTGTAACCTAGGCTGGCCTAGAACTCAGGACCCTCCCACCTGGCCTCCTCAACTTCTGGGATCACAGGTGGGCACCACCATACCCAGGGTTAGACAGAACATGTTCTCAGATCACCATGTGAGAAAAGAGAGCTAGAAAACCTCTCTGTGGTTTAAAATTAAAAACCAGATTTCTAGGGCTGGAGAGATGGCTCAGTGGTTAAGAGCATTGCCTGCTCTTCCAAAGGTCCTGAGTTCAATTCCCGGCAACCACATGGTGGCTCACAACCATCTGTAATGAGGTCTGGTGCCCTCTTCTGGCCTGCAGATATACAC
>JAQHUG010000027.1:11896747-11921815 GCA_028555095.1 Dicrostonyx torquatus | reverse complement strand
TGTTTAGAATAATAAGGAAATACAGGATAGTAATTAGTCACCTATTACAATCAAACTTATAGTTACATTAAGTGTGTTTTCAAGGTCAAACAGATATATTTTAGAGAGACAGGTCTTCTTCAAACACTTCAGAGATCTACAGAATATGGCATTTAAGATGTTTTAATAACATAGGTTATTTTTTCTTTTTCTTATGATGATGAGACATGTCTGTTCCTGGCAGCACCATTCTACTTCAGAGAAGATGATGGGCATCAAAGAAATGCCACATAGAGTTTACTTTCTTTTTGGCAAAAGTAAGCCACTGGGCAAGAAAGTGCCCTTGCCCCAATTGCTGACAGTGTACTGTCCTAATGGGACAAGCAGGACACAAAAGAGAGTGACTGCCAAACCTTGCCCAGACAAAGCAGGAAAGTCTTTCAAAACCCTTGCTTCATAGAAAAGTCTGTCTTTGTCTATATTCTAGCCCTGTAGGCTGAAGATGGATGCCCCAATATTTGCAGAGGAACTTGGGGTGACTGTCCAGGCAGCCAGTTGTTTTTGTCATTTCTCACATTTTTGTAAGTCTCTTGCTTGTACTTCCTGATTACTCAGTTAATGTTATTTCCTTCTTGAGTCTCTGAGTAGCTCAAGACTAGATAGTTTAGTTAAGTTTTTATTGTTATGAGACTCAGAAAAGAAATTCACTAAAGAAATAAAAAGGATATAAGGTTAAGAGACATCAAAAGATAGTGTTGGATAGTAATGCAAGCTATAATAGGAAGTAAATTAGGCACAAGACTTTGGACTCACCAACATAGGATAGATGTGGCATATCTTCTCTAAATCGTCAAATGCAAATGGACTAGACATTGTTGGTATATTTATTGCCTGTGTATATTATATATAGTTATTGTACTTACTGTATATAAATTTCTTATACTAGATATAGCCTTCCTTTTTTATTTTAGACAAAAAAGGAAATGTCGTGATATTTCATTTGTATTTCAATAAATAAAATAAAGTAAGTAAAACTACTAAATAAACTAAACTAATAAATAAAATAAAGTAAGTAAGTAAAATAAAATAGGTAAAACTAAGCTGCTAAAGGCCAGGCAGTGGTGTCTCACACCTTTAATCCCAGGCCTAGGGAGTCACACGCCTTTAATACAGCACTAGAGAGGAATACAAGGTGGGATGAGAAAGGAACTCGCTCTCTTTCAGGGTGAGGATTTCTTAGAGGTAAGAGCTCTCTAGTGGGTTGGCTGCTTTGCTTTTCTGATCTTCAGGTTGAACCCCAATATCTGTCTCTGGCTTTTATTAATCGTGCTACCAGTCTTCATAGAGTTTTGAAGGATACATAGGTGCGCTCACCTCTGCCCCAGTCCCTCCCTGGTTTGTATGCTGAGAGCTCACCCAGGACTCATGAATGTCACCACCACTCTTGCAGTGCTGTGACCTGCTGTGTGTGTCCCTCCACTGCCACTGGATCTGCCACTTCACCCTTCCAGAACTTTCTCTAGATCCACTGTCCCTGAGCTGGTCTCATCCTGAGAGTGGGAGGTAAAACCAAAGCAGGTGGCATGCAGCCAGGGACTTGAAATGACTCAGCTGTAACCCTAGTGTCCCAGGCCATCTAAGCCATTTCCAGTTTTACAGGATTAAATAAACAAACAGTGTGCTTGGAAACAAATAAACAAACAAACAAACCAGTGTGCTTGCAGGACCCCCGCCCCCCAAGACAGAATAACTCAGTTTCCCCCCAGGAGAGCATGAACAGTTAGCAAGAGGCAGAGCTTCCATCTTGCTCCTTTTCTTTTCTGTCCCCTCACCCACCCCAGCCGTGCTGCCTTCCCTTGAAACCCGGCACCCTGGGGTGTCCCTGGGGGAGGTGGCCCATCTCTCTTTACAAAGAGGCAGGATTGGGCTAATAAGAACCAGCTGTGTTGGTGGTGGGTTTCACCCCACCCCTCCCCTGCCCTTGCTCTGATAGCTGTGAGAAACTGATGACAACCTGTTTGACCTCTGACCTCCGAACTTGACCCGTTGCTAATACCTCCAGCTGCTGATTGCTGCTGCAGCCCTTTGTCTCGGGCTGTTTGGGAGCCTGGACAGACAAATGATTTCTATTTGTCCTCTGGTGCCGCGGATGGAGCTGATCGATAGAACCCGCGAATGATGTCAAGGATTTGTCACCGTGGCTTATGAATGACAAAAACGTTCCACGACCCCCCACTCCACCTTTCTCCCCTCCCCAAAGAAACACCTTTTGGGGGAAAAAGACTGAAAGCCAGAAAAGGCATATTGATTTTTTTTCGCTTTCTTAAATAGCCGCTCGAGCCACAAAAGAGAGAAAGACAACACTTTTCTGTGCTAAAATGCAGCAAAAAGCCTCCCAGAGAACAAGACTGGTGATTAGATCGGCTAGTGCAGTTAAGCACCACAGGCCGCGCACACCACAACTGCTCAATTTGGTCTGCCGAAGGCTGGACCAATTTCTTATCGGTTCCCAGCAGCTCAGACATGAGGGGGCTCTAGAGAAGGCTTTATGCTCCTCTTCCTTCCTCCATCTACCCCCAGCTCAGGAACAATTTCTGCCTCCCCCGGCCCCGCCCCTTCCTCTTCTTTCCCTGATTAGGCATGAGGGGGAACCCTGGAATATGCTTCTGAACCAGCACCCAGCCTATCATTGAAGATATAAGCATCCTTTGGATGGTGGATTTGCATCTTTAAGAGATACCTTTACAGAGAGCAAAACCTGCTTGCCAGTCCCTGGGAAGCCCAGCCTCCAGCAAGACAACCTCGGGATGCTCTGGGGAAAATGTGGGAGGGGTTTAAGGCGGTTATTTGAGGGGATGCATTTGTTGAGTATTGACAGAAGTCAAGGGCCTCAGTGGAAATGGAATCTTCAGGTGACTCAGAGGCACCGGGGCAAGCGGCTTTGCAGATAGGAAGCAGAGGCTCAGTTTTCCCATCTGTGAGAGGGAAATGCAACTGAATCTATCTCACAAAGGTGGTGAGATTATTTGTTGGGATAATACAGGTAAAGCAGCTAAATTCTCTGGTGGTGTGTGCGGTCAGGTCTTGTTTAAAAGATAACTTTAACCACTAGTGTTTGAAGACTTGCTACTCTCTGGAGATGCCCCCAGCAGATTGATGGCACCAGGCTGAATAGAGACACACCTCTACCCAAACCAGAACCTGGATGTGGAGGTGGTCACAAAGCTGAGTGAAGAGAGCTCTGGCAGGATGCTATTCTCTCTCTCCAACCACAGGTCTTGGGCATAGGCCTCAGGGGCACCTGATCTTAGGTAGACTCAGTAAGTCACACAGAAGGATACAGGGCAGTTTAGGTACTTCCTGAATATTTGAACTATCGCAGTAGTTGCCTGCCTGCCTCAGGTTTCTCACACCTATCTCCACATCATCACCAGAGTTACCTTCCCATCTCAGATCCACCCTGACATCTCTATTTAGATCCCTCTCATCACGGCTCCTCGCTGTCTTCTGGATGAAGCCTAACTCCTTATCCTGGCATTCCAGGCCCTTCCAGGTAGATTCTCGCCTGTCACTTCAGGATCCCCTCAGGCCATGGTCCTTATCTTGGGGTCACCTGTTTTGGATCATGTCAAGCACATCTCTTGTGTGGCCCCTTGCGTAGAAAACCCCTTTCCTTCAATAATTTTCACTCCATTCCCCAGCCCCCAGCCTATAGGACTGTATTTCCAACAGAATGAATCTGCCCACATTTGCCTTCTGCTTTGATTGAGGTCTTCTGGTACAGAAACCAGGCTGTGCTGGAGACACTAGGGTGCTGGATAGCATGGTTGAAAAGTGCTTGAACTTTCTAGAATGAATAAAAAAATAATCACCACCAATCAATGATAATAATAATAATAATAATAATAATAATAATAATGTTATTAAAGCCCTGGCTATTGCAGATGGTGACTTACACTACTGTGCCTGAACTTAGGGTTTTGCCCATGCCATGCAGAGTTACCTGCCAATCTTTCTTTTTTATTTTTGGGATGGGGCTCATGAGGTTACTTAGGCAGGACTTGAACTTACAACCCTCCTATTTCAGGCTCTTGAGTAGTCAGGTGTGATGATTAAACTTGGTTAGATTTAGGATCACTACTGAAACACACTTTGGGGTATGTCTAGGAGGAGTCCTAGACTGAATAAAGAGGAGAAAGTGAGTTGAGCAGTAATATTTGCTTCTCTCTGCTTTCTGACAGCAAATGTTATGTGATCAATTGCCTTGTGTTCCTGCCACCATGCCTTCCTTGCCATTATGGACTACACCCCCAAGTTGTGAGCTGAAATATACCCTTCCCTCATTAAGTCACTTTTTGTCAGGTATTCTGTCCCAATAATAAGAAAAGAAACTAACATAGAAAATTGGTACCAGGAGTGGGGTTTCAGTGATCAACCTGACTATGTGATTTGTAGGCATCAGTTCTGCAGGAAGAACATGGAAGGATTTGGAGATGAAGGGTAAAGAAGTCTTAGAATGCGGTCAACTTAGCTTAATGTTTTGGGTGAGTTTTGAAGACCAGAATGCTGAGAGAAATGTGGACATCAGAGGCCTGACTCCTGAGGTTTCAGAAGGGAAGGAAGACTCTTGAGAACTGGACTAAAGGTCATTCCTGTTGTATTCTGGAAAATAATATTTTGTCCTTGTCTTGAGATTGTAAAGATGAATTCAACAGTAATGGACTAAATCTTCTGCCTGGAGGTAGCATTCAGATGTGGTATAGTTATTAATCACCAAGGTTATTCAGGTTTACAGAGAGAGAGAGAGAGCAGAAAGATGGAAAATAGTCAGTTTGGTGTGAAGAGAGTGCACATGAGTATAAAGTTAGAAGTTAGAAACAAGGAGGCTGAGAATATAGCTGTAATTGTCAAGGAACTTAGTGCCATTAACAAGAAACTTTTCACTCTTCACTGGGCAATAGGAAAGATGCTCTGAGGGAAAGACCCCATCCAATCAGAAGGCCCCAACTTGGAAAAATGCAAATTTGTTTGGAAAGAGAGAGCTTAGACTAAGAAGTTCATTGCTTATCTCAAGGGTATACAAAAACCTCTGTAGCTGTGGTCTAAGGGAGCTCCCGGCTACATCTTGGGCTGGTGGCAGAATTTGGCATTATCCACATGGTATTGGCTTGGGAGGCATGAAAGATATGAAAGCAAGTGGATAATGGATGCTTGCACCAAGGTTCCAGAAGGAGACTGAGATGGTGAAACCTCAGTTGCAATGAAGGCCCAGTATGCTGGAAGATACCAGGACCATGGGATGTGTGACAAGGAAAGCTGCAGGCATAGGATACAGTCAGCACAAGCTGAGGTCCACGGAGATGCTGCATACGGATGGTTAGCTTTGTCCTGCTGATTTGTGTCTTGCTTTGGTACAATCTTTTCTTGCTGTGCACCCCTTCTTACTCCCTTCTGAAATAGGGGTGTTTATTCTACACCACTGTGTACTGGACATGTGTAACCTGTGTTCTGATTTTACAGAGGCTCACAATTAAAAGGTTGCCATGAGTCTCAGAAGCCCTTCTGGATGTGGGGATTTTGAATATGGTTAGAACTGTTAATGTTACGAAGCCTTTTAGAGATGGTATAACTTCATGGGATAATGAGGGAATGTCACAATTTAAAAGGGATGTAATTGATAAGGGGCAGATTTGTGACAGTTAATCTTCATTTGGCAACTCAACTAGAGACCCAGAATCATTACTGGGTGTATTTATGAGTTACTATGGTATTTTCAGAAAGGTGTTTTTGTTTTTGTTTTCAAGACAGAGTTTCTCTGTGTAGTCCTGGCTGTCCTGGAACTCACTCTGTAGACCAGGCTGGCCTTGAACTCACAGATTCACCTGCATCTGCCTTCCAAATGCTGGGATTAAAGGCGTGTGCCACCACTGCCTGACTATTTCCAAGAAGGTTTAACTGAAGAGGGGAGTTTCACCCTGGATGTAGGTTTTAATATCCCATGGGGTGGGGTCCCTGGCTGAATTAAAAGGAAAAGTGAACTGAGAATCAACATTCACCTCTCTGTGTTTCCTGACTTTGGATACACATTGATAAATGCCTCAAGCTCCTTACACCCCACCTTCACCATGATGGGCTATACCCTCAAACAGTGAGTTCAAGTAACCTTTCTCTCTATAGGTTCCTTTTGGAGGTATTTTGTCAGGATAAGAAAAATTAACTGATTCAACAGGACAATGGATCTTAGCTACCAAGTCTGAATAGATGGTGATGATGGTGATGATGGTGGTGGTGATGATGATGGTGGTGATGATGATGGTGGTGGTGATGATGATGATGATGATGATAATGATGGTGATGATGATGATGAAGGTGATGATGTTGATGATGGTGATGATGATGATGATGATGATGATAATGATGGTGATGATGATGATGGAGGTGATGATGATGATGATGATGATGATGATGATGATGATGATGATGATGATGATGGAGACAGGGTCTTCTATCTCCCAGACTGGTCTGGAACTTACTACATAGCTGTGGATGACTTTGGGCTTCTTCTTCCCTCTATCTCTCAAAAGCTGGGACCACAGAAATATATCACCATATCCAATCTATGGAGTTTGGGGGAATCAAAGCCCAGACTTCATGCTTGCTGTGTGAGTGTTCTACAAACTGGACTATATCCCTAGCCCTGCTCAGCATTTTTAAACACCATAAACTCATTGCAGAAATACTATGCAATATGCCAGAGCATTTTAAAAGGAGGAAACTACTTACAAAACTCCTTTGTATTGACGAGGGTATTTCTTCAAGTGAATAAAAAACAAAAAGAAAATCCAGGCATGGTGGCATATGCCTGCAACCATGGCACTTGAGAGGCAGAAGCAGGAAGATCAGGAATTCAAGGTCAACCTTGGCTACACAGAAAGTTCTAGGCCAGCCTGGGCTACAGGAAACCCTGCCTCAAGAAACAAAAACAAAGCAGTTCAAACTGGCTTCAGCCAAAGGAGATTTTTGGATATTAGGGCAAATAAGGGAGGGGTGAAGTTGGTTTCAAATGAGGCCTGAGCCATCTCACGGTCTAGACTGGAACTTCCTTCCCTTCTTTTCCCTCCCCTCCCTTCTCCTTCCTTCTGTTCTCCCCTCCCGTGTCTCTCTTGTCATTCTTCTAAGTAGTTTTATACATGGGTGTTTCCTTCGTGGTTCCAGGCAGGTCAAGCATTTTTAAGTTTTCCTCCCCCCAGCTCCCAGTTCAGCGGGGAAGACTATGGCGGCGCTGTCCTCCACAGAGGCCACATCAGCACCTCCCATCTCACCTGTTCTTTTGCCAGGCAGTCTTATCACATACTCAAGAGGTAGAGCCTCACTTGCCTGCTCTGGTTCTGAGCAGGTGTTAGTGATCAAATATAGCCATTAGAACATGAAGCCTTGCAGCTTCTGACATGGTCTGTTGCATAGTCTGTCTCCAGGTCCTTCCTGCTCCCTGGAACCTAGCTGCTGCCTGTTTGTATCACACACCAACTGTGTCTATGTGCTGAGGCCAACAGTTCCAGCCTCCTGGGGATGGCAGGTGTCCACTGTATTGTTTTAATCTTACACTGAACCTGGCTGGAGCTTGACGATTTTGCATGGATTGGCTTTTCAGCAAGCCACTCTTTTCTTTCCCAGGACTGACATTACAGGCACGTGCTGCTGTGCCTGGCTTTAATGTGGCTGCTGGGGACTGAACTCAGGACCTCATGCTTTCATGGCAAGTATTTTACCCACTGAGTCATCTCTCCCTCTCCATATTTTCCTCTCTTTGGATAAATATCAGGAGGCTGAACTGTAGCTCCTAAGGTCATGTACATTTGTAGTTAGGCCTCCTACGATTTTCAAACCAGCTTCCAGAAACTTCTTGAGATTCCTGCTATCCACATGGGGTGGGCCTTTCTTCACACTGCCATCAGCATGGAATAGTTACCAACCACAAGGTGAAAAAGTGATTACCGGTTACTGCTTTAATTTGAATTTCTTTGATTACTAGTGAGGTCAGGGACCTTCTCATATCTACATCGACTACCGTTATTTCTTCTTTTGCAATATTGCCTAATCATACCCTTTGACCAATTTTTATATTGCAGCGTTTGTATATTTTATTATTGATCTATGAAACCTTTTTATATATGAGAGGGCCAATCTTTTGCTGGCCATACACCTTACAAACATCTTTTGTATCTAAGTTTTTATAGGGGGCACTCAGATAAGCAAAGGTCTTGAGAAGACAATGTGAGCCATCAAATGCAGTTGGCACCTGCAAGATAATTTAATTAGAATTTAGCTAGCGTAGCTGCAGAGAGAGAGAGCCCATGCTCAGAGGAAAGAGAGCCAAAAACTGACCATTGCTGGGAAGAGGCTATGAATGGTAGCTGCTAATGGCTCCCAGCAGTCTCATCTCTAGAGAATTACCCTTGAGGAGCAGGCTACCTTCCCTGTAGATTCCACAGTCCTAGGACACCTGACACCAGTGGCTAAGTGGCAGGAGGAGATGAAAAGCCCAGTCCCTCAACTCAAGGAAAGATGGACATTTGGGTGCAGGTGGTGTTGCTGGGACTTCCTGAGATCTCGCTGAGTCTCCCAGAGGCCATCTTTGCTAAGTTCCTCTGCTTCTGCCTCTTCACTCCCTGCCTCCCCCATCGCTTTTCTGGCTCTGCTTCTAGGGACCTTATGTCTGAGTCAGAACTGTACAGTCAGGAGCAGGATGGGAAGAGACCAAAGGGGAGGGCAGGGAGGATGCTTCTCCCAAAGCCAGGCTGTGAATGGGGACATCTCCCTTTGCTGAGGGAGATGGGATGGGGGTGTTGCCCTTGGCTGCCCTTCTACCACAAACTGACACCCTGATTCCCTTAAGGACACTGTTTGCACATTCCTGGGGGCTGGATATGATTCATTCACAGCTCCAGAGACGTGCTCCAGATATATTCTGTCTATGTGACTTGCCACCCATCCTTGCCGACAGCCACAGCGACTGATCCAAGGTTGTCTTAGTTACTTTTCTATTGTTGTGAGAACACCATGACCAAGGCGACTTGTAAAATAGTGTTCAATTGGGCTTAGTGTTCCAAAGGGTCAGAGTCCATGATGGCAGAGTACAGAGGAGAACACCTTGATCTGCAAGTAGGAGACAGAGAGGAGCCCACTGGGAATGGATTTTTGAAACTTCAAAGCCCACGCCCCAGTGACAGACCTGCTCCAACAAAGCAATACCTCCTAATCCTTCCCAAACTGGATCATCAACAGGGAACCAAGTATTCAAATCTATGAGCCTTGGCGTGGGAGCTGTTTCCATTTAAAGTACCACGAGAAAGTACAGAGGTCAGAAAGAGCCAATAAAATGCTGGGGCTTCTGGGAGGGGAAGCTGATCTTTCCCACCAAGCGTGTGGGTAATTAGTGTAACACAGCTGTGTTTGTCACCCGTGGAGCTGGAAGCTGGTGGCACCAGGGGCAACTGAACTGAGAGGAGGACTCTGCTGACACCTGGAATAGCATGTGAGAAGAACCAGCAATTTTACTGCTTTCCAAAGACATCTGAAGAGGCCTTTCCAGCCCTCATACCATGAGTCTCAGCAGATACGTGTGATATGAGCTCAGTGGTTTGCACGGAGGCATGGAGGAGCCCAGCGAGCCTGCCCCAGCTACAGTCAAACATGTACCCCACTATGTCTGCCTGCTATGCTAGGTATTCCCCAGCTATGCCATGTCACCAGTGGACTCTGCCAGAGTGAGGTGGTCACTGTGGGAACAAACTTATATTGCTGTGAACATCTGGGTAAGTGTCCAGTTCTCTGAACTCTTTCGCAACCCCCGGGAATTCATTTCCTTGTCTCCTTTCTCTAGGATGGAACACAGGCTTCTAGGCCTTGCTTTGCTGTCCCTCAAGAGTTGGAGGACAGGTAAGAATTTGGGTCTTGAAAAATTGGCAACTGGGTAGCCTGAACCTCTGTCTCCCTGAGATGCCAGCCCTCCATCCATATAGTGGACAAGCCTGTTGCCTTCCAGGAACCCCAGTGCACAAAGTCTATAAAGTAAGCCTCAGGGCCTGGCCCATCTCCCCGAGGGGCTTTGTGGGGGACTGGAAGACTTCTGCCTCTGTCCCACCCCCTCCCTATGCCATTGCTGGCTTTTGTGCCTGACCCAGAAGCAAGTGTCACACTGGGGCCAGAGGGAACTAGGGAGACACCAGAGGAGTTTGTGTTCTTCAGCAGGAGACAAAATATACAGAAACCCAGGCCCTGCCTAGCCTGAATCCCCAAGGAGTGTCAGTTAACTCCCCCAATGCAGGTGCGCACCATGTTCTGAGTGGCAATGGGGAGAGGGCGGTGCACCAGGAAACAACAGCCGTTGTCATCTCTTGGCCAAGATCCCAGCCTGCCCACTGTGAGCCTCAGACATGGAGCTTACCCTTGTCAGGTGCAAAGGAGTTGAACACCTCAAGAGAACACCAGTTATATGTTGAGGGCAGATCAGTGTCAGAGAGAGGGGATGGATCCCACACAAGAGGAACAAACTGCACACAGAAGAGCCTGTGCTCAGAATTATAAAGGTGAATTGGGCTGTAAAGAAAGCCAATTCAGGCTCAGGCTTTGGTGGTGGTGGTGGGGTAATTCTTTGGCAAGAAGTGGCCGGAGCAGGCTTCTGTGTACAGTGGAACTCTGCCAGCGCTGAGGAAGCCTGGACAGGAGACCCTTGGGAGGCAGGTGCAATGGTCCGGGGGAGTGCACGCTGGGATCTGCATGAAGATGGCAATGACGGTGGGGGATCGTGGGATAACTTCAGGACTCTGTCTCCCTAGGGAGAGTGTGAGTAAGGAACTGCCTCCACATGAGCCTCGGAGGGGGCGCCTCCCCACTCAGCCAGCTCCATGTTGGCCACCTGTTCCCACCACTGGGTGATACAGGCAGCAGGGATCATTAACCCGAGCCATGAACTCACTCTGCCTCCCATACATCTGGCCGGATAGAAGCCCCTCCTCCACTTCCACTCCCCAACCTCCAGGCCTCTGCCCAAAGAGACATTTCTCTCCCTTGGAGGAACAAGCCTGCTACTGCCATTCCAGGTCCCATCCCTCAGCACATATGGAGGCACTTAAATCATATGACCTCTCTGAGAAATAGGGAGTCCAGAGCCTGAGGGTAAGCTTCCATCTCTGCTGCTCACAGGCCCCATGCCCTTAAGCAACTTGTATCTTCAGACCCTCAGTTTTCTCCTCTATGAATTGAGGATAAATTGCTCCCCAGCCACACACACACACACAGATGAAATAGAGAGTGTATAAGGACATCCACAAACCCTTGAAGTACTGCTTAAACTCTGTGTTTCCCTTCACCCACTTAGCTCTGTTGACAGCTGACAAAATCCTAGAGTGTGAACACACCTCTGGACTCTCACACCCATGACCCTTTTCCAGGCCACTCACACCCTAGGATGGGGGAGAGCTTCACCGGAAGCACAAGTCAGCTGCATTCACATCCTCTATGTGACCAATGCGGAAATGAATCAAAGGAGGAAGGAATCTATCAGGACTGACTTCCCAATATGGTAGGCTCCTTGGTTCCTGGAAACCTTCCCAGAAGATAATTCATTAAGTACTCTGCTCAGATACATTGTTGCATGGAATTGATGCTACTCTGTCATACAATTTGTCAGGAGATGGGGGAAAGGATATGATGGCTTGCTAAGATAACCCTCATCCATCTGATTTCCTACATACCATATGTATAGATTGCCATGTGCCCTGTGGGGGACAGGGGCTGGGGTTTGTAACAAACCAGCTATGCAACCTTGGAGGTGGGCACTGTTTGGGATGAGGAGAAAATGCCTTTCATGCCCTCTCTGAGCCTCTCATTTCCTCCTGAATGGCAATCTGAATGAAAACTATCGTAAATCCCAAGGATAACGGCTGTGCCTAGTACTGCACCTGTTTGTTGGATGGATGAACTCAGTAAGAGCCCCAGTTCAGGCTGATTTTTCTTTCCTCTCTGAGTCTGAGTTTATTTCCTGTCAAATGCATGCACTGGGGAGCTTGGCTCCTGGCTCCCTGTCAGGTCAGGCTTCTGTGGCAATCTCGGGGCTGAAGTTGAGGAGGGTAGCAAAGGAATTTGGGGTCTGAGTCTTCATGCCCCAAGGCTCAGGCTGCCCTCTGCGTTTCAGGGCACGGATGGCAGGTATGCATTCCTGTTCCCACGGGGCTGCCTGGCTTGGGAGAGTGACCTGAATTGCAGCCCCACACTGACCTGCTCTTAACCCCCAGCAAAGTTACACAAACTCCTCCACGCTCTGCTGACAGCTGGGCCACCATGGCTACACCAGGCGAAGGAAGGAACAATGCTTCTCCTTGTGCCCTCAGTCCTTCCATCTCCTGACACCAGGCTGAGGAACACAAGGGCATGTGGGAGGGGCACCTGGCTCAGATTTCAATAGGGCCTGGAAACTGGATCTTCCTCCCTATCAGAACTGTGGGATACAGAGGAGGCTGGAGCCTGGGTCTCACTTTCTCTTTTCCATCCCTTCAGCAATAGGCTGGACTTCACGGTGATGATGGAAAGGAAGGAGCCACATGGTAATCAGGAAGCCTGGGTCTGGCTGTGCTGTGGTCAAGGAAGATATCAAGGGGTAGACTCCTTGGGGCTTAGAAGGTAGGATTCAGAACCAGAATATCCACTCTAATACTCATCTCTGACGGACCCTTCCAGTCTGACACTCCATTTCCTTATCAATTTAAGTAGCCCCTACCTCCAAGATCATTGTGAGAAAAAAAAAGTCCTTACACTTACAGGCTTAGTGGGAAGGAAGATACGTGTGGCCCTTCTTCAGCTTCCAGAGGAAAAGCAAATTGTTTGAATTGTCTAACACAGAACAGAACTACTTAAAGTACATGAAACTAGCTGTCAAAATTGTGAAACATAATCATAGTTTTGATTGCTTTTTGGAGGCATAAAAATTTGCAAATTTTTCATCAGGCAAGAAAAGAAAAACAAAGACTAACGATCGTCAACCCATCACTCCTCCCATTGTGTTTGCACGCCCGTCTGAATTAGTTTGCTCATGTTGACACACGCTCAGCCCTGCCTCGCTTGAGACACACATTTCTTATGCTTCTTCAGTCGTTTTGTATTTAGGCTCGAGTTGTATGGTGGTTGGTTCTTTTCCAGATAACTGCCTTTGTTTGAAAACAATGTCAAAGATTCTTTTCTCTCTGGCAGGCTGCCACCGCCATGTCTCTCTGAAGCCTCTGTCCCTATGCCCTTCTCCTTTGGTGACCTCTCTTCTGCCTCAGGATCTGCCCCTCCTTTTGCTTGGTTAAGAATTCCAGATAGAGAACAAACAGGAAATCCTCAGTGTCTCAGAGTGAGATAAAGCACCATAACCTGGCTGAGATGTTTCAGCACCAGAGACAGCGACATCCATGGGGATCTCACCTCTCCAATACTCAAGTTTCTTCTGTAGGAGAAGGAACCGGCCAAGAGGACTAGAGGTGAACAAGGCCATCTTCAAAAGCTCTTACAGTCTGTGGTTTCAAGTTTACCTTCCTTTCATTTCCCCCTCTCTGTTCCTCCCTTCCTCCTTTGTTTCCTTCCTGTTTCCTTTCTTGATAAGGAAGGTCCATTCACATTAGTGGCTTGGTTGCCACAGGCCAGACAGAGAGGTCTAAGATCAAGCTCCCAGTGCAAGGAGCAGCAAATAGCCCAGCAACTCTAGGAGTCCAACTGTGACAAGTTGTTTGACCTGCTCCTCTGTTGCTGGCTACCTAGAGTCATTCAACAGGGGCTGACAGAAGGCTGAGCCGGTAGTGAAGAGCCTGGAGTTTTATGTGATGGGCAGGGCTGCCCTGCTTCATGCAGCTGTAGAATAGCCAAGCTCCATCCAAGAACCTTGCTACCATGTCCCCAAGCATGACACTGGGTCACAGATGGACCCATACTTAGAAAATCTTCAGGAAAGGTCAAGAGTTACCAGGAGCACGTGAGGCAGTAATATCACACCACTCCCTGTGCCTCATGTAGCCCAGGCTGCCCTCAATCTTGCTAGAGAGCCAAGGATGACCTTAAGCTCCTGATCTGTTTCTCTCTCTACCTTCTGAATGTTGAGATTTCATGTGATGCTAGGAATTAAACCCAAGGCTGGTGTAGGAGGGATCTTCTGTATTTGGGTTGCTTTCATTGGTTGAATGAAGAAAACTGCCTTGGCTTTTTGATAGGGCAGCCCTTAGGTGGGCGGAGTAGACAGAACAGAGTTCGAGGAAGAAAGGAAGTGTGAGAGACGCCATGATGCTCCAGCCCGAGATGAATGCAGATTAGAATCTTCCGATAAGTCACCACCTCGTGGTGACATGCAGACTACTAGGAATGGGTTAGTTTAAGATGTGAGGGTTAGCCAAGAAGAGTGATAATGGGCCAGGCAGAGTTTAAATGAATACAGTTTTGTGTGATTATTTCGGGCATAAGCTAGCTGGCGGCTGGGAGCAGGGCGCCGGGAAAATGGTCCTGCTCCTCGGCGGGGACACAGCCACCCCTCCTACAACACAAGGCTTGTGCATGCTAAGCAAACACTTACCAACCAAGTCACGTCCCCATACTAACTGGGCTTCTTTCACATTTTAAAATAAGTCTTTATTTTGGTGGGAGGTGGTGGAGAGAGAGGGTGTAGGTTTTGTACATCCTGCTGCATGTGTGGAGGTCAGAGGACAACTTTCATAAGTTGATTCTTAAATTGGTTTCTCTCCTTCTACCAAAGATTGGGTTCTAGGATTGAACCCAGACCTTCAGGCTTGCACAGCAAGCATTCTCACCCACAGACCATCTGGGCCCTAGCTGGACTGTACTAATAGGAGAGAAGACGGGTTCGACTAGTCCATCATAAATGCTTTTCTCCATTTAGTGGGAGGTGTACAGAACAGAAATGGAAAGCTCCCCACCCCCTAAGGGAAGGAAATTTATTGAGTTGAGCACATGCTAAATGCTTCCCTGTGTATTTGAAAGGCCCTGGGATCTCATCTGCCACTGCTCAGTCTCATCCAATCACTTCCCCCCCCCACCCCTCTACTGCTGCTATTCTCCTATCTGAAACACCTTAGTCTTTTTTTTTTTTTTTTTTTTTGGTTTTTTCGAGACAGGGTTTCTCTGTGGCTTTGTAGCCTGCACTGGAACTAGCTCTTGTAGCCCAGGCTGGTCTCGAACTCACAAAGGTCACCTGCCTCTGCCTCCCAAGTGCTGGGATTAAAGGCGTGCGCCACCACCGCCCGGCTCACCTTAGTCTTTTGGATGAAGTCAGATGGATGTTTCCTTCAAGCTTTGGAAGCAGAAGAGCCTCAAAGAAGCCATGGAGGCTAATCACTCATGTTAGTTAAAGCCCAGAGAGAGAAAGACACATGTCCAAGGTCACACAGTAATGCTTCTCCTTAGTCAGATAGCTCAGGAGCTAGGGATTGATGCCCAATGCTTAATCATAGCACTGAGAAATCTCTGCCTGACCCACAGACTTTTGCTCTGTCTCTGGCAATTCTAGCCTCCAGATTCTTAGTCTATGAAATGAAGAGACTGAATCAGAGTATCCTAAGGCGGGCAGGTATGGGGGCATACACCTGTAATCACAGCACTTGAAAGGTATAGGCAGAAGGATCAGAGTTCAAAGCCAATCCCAAATGCATAGGGACTTTTGAGCTACCTTGGGCCACATGAGACAACTGTCTCTAAAAAGGATTATTCTAAGTCTTTCTTCAGGTTGTAAGCTTAGCTTATTAATGGCAGAACCTCCAACCTCTCAGATCATGGCTCCTTTTTAGCAATGCTGGGGTGCCAGGCAAGACTACAGAGCCCTCCACTCCCTTCCATGGTGGATACACAGGTGGGGAGCAGGTTTTGTGCTGAGCCCTCACCATGCTCTGCCTCTGTGCTGGCCAGTTTTATGTCAACTTGACACAAACTGAAGTCCTTTGAGAGGATGGAACTACAATTAAGCCTACAGACTGAAGCAAGCTTATAGGGCATTTTCTTAATTAGTGATCAATGTGGGAGGGCCCTGTCCATTGTGGGTGCTATGCCTGGGTTGGTGGTCCTAGGTTCTATAAAAGCGCAGGCTGAGCAAGCTGTGGAAAACAAGCCAGGAAGCAGCCTCTGTCTAGGCCCCTGCCTCCAGGTTCTACCTTGTTTGAGTTTCTGTCCTGATTCCCTTCTATGAAGAACAGTTTGTGGAAGTATAAACTAAATATGCCCTTTCCTCCCCAACTTGCTTTTTTTTAAAAAAAAAAGTTTTTTAAAATTAATTTTAAAAAATTTTACATGCATTGATGTTTTGCCTGCTGCATGCATGTCTGTGTGAGGGTGTCAGATCTCCTGGAACTGGAGCTACAAACAGTTGTGAGCTGCCATATGGGTGCTGGGAATTAAACCTGGGTCCTCTGGAAGAGAAGCAGTGCTCCTAACCTTTGAGCCATCTCTCTAGCCCTCCCCCAACTTGCTCTTTGGTCGTGGTGTTTCATCACAGCAATAGTAACCCTAAACCAGCCTCTCTTTATCAGAAGATACCAGATGATATAAGACCTGGAAGGTGGTATCATTCCCCTTACCTTTAAAAATAAATAATTTTTTTTTTTTTTTGCTGAGCATGATGGCACATGCCTCTAATCCCAGCACTTGGAAGCAGAGACAGGTGGATCTCTGTGAGTTCAAGGCCAGCCTGGTGTACAGAGTAAGTCCCAGGCCAGCCAGGGCTGCTACACAGAGAAACCCTGTCTCAAAAGGGAAAAAAAACAATAAAATGAAAATAAATAATTTTAAAAAGTTTTATTTTAAAAGATTATATTTTATGTATGAGTGTTTTGCTTGCATGTATGTCTGTAAATCAGTCGCATACCTGGTGCCCTCAGAGGTGAGAAGAGGGTTCTGGAGTTACAGACAGTTGTAAGTGCCATGTGAGTGCTGGAAATTAAACTCAGGTTCCCTGCAAGAGCAACAGTTCTGAGCCATCTCTTGAACCTCTTCTCACTTTTGCTTATTAACTTTTTTGTTTTTTTTGAGTTCCTCTCTTTAGCACTGGCTGTCCTGGAACTTGCTTTGTAGATCAGGCTGGCCTTGAACTCAAAGATCATTCTGCCTCTGCCTCCCAAGTTCTGGACTCCCGTGTGTGGCGTTTTAGTTCCTCCTTACTTTTTTTTTTTTTTATGAAGAAAACTACTGAGGTAGATGGCCCTGTAAGACAAATTCTCTTTGATCCTAGGAGTCCCAAAATGCGGAAGTGGGAACAGAGAAGAAAGAAGTTCTCAGGAGCTTTGGGCTTGATGCATTAGAGGGCTTCCCACCAGAACTGGTAGTGGGAGGGGGTATACTCACACTGGGTGGATGATCAAAGGGCTTTTTTAGTGGTGAATGAGAAAGGATGGGACTAGTAGGTGAACCGTATCCCTGATGCCCAAAGATTCCTTTCAGAGATGCATCTACTCAGTAGAGAGAGAAACAAAGTGTCTCAATTTATTTTTCACACTTTCTGATTTTTAACTAAAAGGAAGTCTCGGGGTGCTGGTCTGAAGGCCAGAGGACAGCTTGTGGGAGTGGGTTCTTTCTCCTGTGTTGGTTCTGGAGATAGACTCGGTGGCAAGTGCCTCTACCCAGTGAGTCTGCAGGGGACAAGACTCACTGAAGACAGAATAACACAAGCCTCTTACCTGTGTGTGTGTCTATATGTGCGTTTGTTTTTATGAGACAGGTTCTCACTATGTAGTCCAGGTTGGCTCTGAACTTGTCATCTTCCTCTTTCAGCTTCTTGAGAGGTGGGATTATGGGTGTGTGACACCATACCCAGCTATTTTATTTATTTTATAGTTATCTTCTTTCATGATAAATTAATCTGTTTTCCCAGATTGTTGTATGATGTGAAATTTCAGTTTAATGTGATTTTTTTTCCTCTTTAAAACAGTCCTGTGTAGTCCAGGCTAGTCTTGAATTCATTATGTAGCTAAGGTTGACCCTGAACTCCTGAGTCCTCCTGCCTCTCTTCGTTCCCAAGTGTAAGGAATTATTACTGAAAGAAAATGTTTGTAAGACACTAATCTATTAAAGGATTTGTCTCTAACTAACAAAGAGCCCTAGAACACAGCAATACATGAAAGCAACTTGATGAGAAAGCAAGCACAGGATTTGAACCGTCTTCCTCAGAGACTGCGCAGATGGAGAGAGCTCTGCCTCCTATGTCTTTCAAGACCTGCAAACCAAAAGTGGCCAGGAGATGCCACACACCCCACAAGTGTGAGCAAAATAAAAAGCACCAGCCACACTAAATGCTAAGGAGGGCATAGACTAGCAGGACTCTGTCCTCATTGCTGGCTGGGGTGTGGGGGTATAGAATGGCACCTCTGTTTTGGAGCAGCAAGCATTATCTTACAAAGGCAAACTGGGCACACTATATCTAGAGGTGGCACTCCAGGGTGTTTACCCAAGGGAGCTGAAGCCTATGGCCACACTAAAACGCCACACACGGGAGCTCACAACAGCTGTGTTCAAAACTGATCAGTCTCAAATGCAACCAAGATGCCTTTCACTCAAATGCATAAACTATGGAAAACCCATACAATGGGATGTTATCCAGTGTGAAGAAGAAATAGGGAGTTCAGGCACCTGGGAGGCAGAGGCAGAAGGATCTCTATGACTTCAAGGCCAGCCTGGTCTACAGAGCAAGTCAGGACATCCAGGGTTACACAGAGAAATCCTGTCCCCCAAACTAAACCAAAACACAAAAAGCTATATTGCCTGGTCCCAAACTAGAAATCAGTCAGGAAAAGGCAAGAGTATGGAGACAATAGAAAAGTACATGGAGGTAGGGGTGGCAGAAGAGTGAAGAGCGGAGGCCAGGAGTTTTTAGAGCGATGAAGTGATTCTGTGTGTGATAAAGTGATGCACTCATCAAAAGTTGTAAGACTTCACAGTAAACTGAACTGAGATACTAAGAGCATCTTAATACTGGCTCACTATTGTAGAGGATATATCACACCAACGCAAGCCTTGAGTAATGCAGACAAATTGGGCAGAGTCCAGCGAGTATGTGCAAACTGCCCCCTTTACTCAATTTTTCTGTAAACCCAAAAACTTCTCTTAAAAAAATAGCCTTGTAGTTAAAAACTGACCCAATGTATTTAAGTCAAAGAGGTTTGTCTACAGCAAGGATGCTCTAAGAAGCACAGTCATGTTATGTCAAAGACACACGCAAAAGCTTTGAGAAAGCCCTGTGCCTAACAGCAGAACGGACACCAGAAGAGCAGACAGACTCAGTCATACATCCTAGAACACTATGCAGCCCCAATGAAGCTCAAACTTGACCACACACACTTCAAACAACTCTCACGAACCTCACAATGAGTGTGACAAGTGTAAGTCAATCCTACGTGATTCCATTTTTATCAGGTTTGTAAAAACCCAAGATGAAGCTAGTTTCTGGGAGCCAGGAAAATGGTTATCTGTGGAGGTATCCTCACATGACAAATAGGACATGGGACTTCAGGTAATGTTCTGCTTGCCCTTCTGGGTGCAGGACGTGCAGTGAGTTCACGCTGCGAAGGTTCATCTAGGTGTTTCCTCCTGTATATGTTTCTGTATGTGTAGAATACATTTTTTTGCATGAAAGTTGGGCTGGGGGTGTGACTTGGCTGGTAGAGCGCTTGTCTAGGACGCATGGGTCTCTGGGTCCCACCCCCAGTGATGCATAAAACAGGAATGCTGGTGCACATAAGCTGGAGTGTAGTCATACAGTTCAAACCTATGCAGCACGTTAAGACAGCAAACCACTGCTTCACCCTTGACTACAATGAAATGCACAGACACAACCCGTCCTGAAGGGTGTGAAACAGAGGGGACCTGCTGCATGAGTGTGTAAGATGTTTATGGTCACTTTTGAGGGGTGCTAGGGGAAGAATTATGAGGAAGTCTAGTGCTAGCCATGTTCTGTGCTGCAGGGAGGCTTGGGCAGTGGTGCGGGTACATGTGCATGGGTGAGTGTGTACGTGAGGAGGTGTGATAACATGGGGGAGTCTGCATGTGAGGCTGGGTAATCCATGAGTGAATATGTATGTGACCATGCATGGTGACCACATGGATTAATGTGTATGCAGAGGTTGGTGGCCCATGGCTGAATGAACATGTGCATAGGGTGGTGTGATCAGGCGGGTAAGTGTACTCATGAAAACCCCTTTGTCTGTGTTCTTAAGATTCATGCACTTAAGTTTTGAAATACAAGGGGTCTCTGGGCATGGTGGTACACATCTGTAATCCTAGGTCTTTGGAGCCTGAGGCAGCTCTAGGTCAGCCTGGGCTGCATAGTGAGATTCTGTCTGAAAAACAAAATCAGAAGGAAAACAAAAGTAACTCAGGCTTGACCACATTATGGAAACGAGCTGTAATGAGTCTCCTTTGGAAACTGCCAGGTAGGAGCTCTGTCCAGGGTCTCCTGCCCTAGAGGAAGCCTTCTAAGTGTCCTGAGAACCTAAGGTCAGTTGCATTCCCCCCTGTATCTGGCCTTGGGATCAGGGAGCATTAGGCTCAAGGGGTCAGTTACCAAATGCCCCTCCATTTGGTCCCCAGGGCAGCTCTGAGCCCTGCAACCTGAGGCCTCAGGATCAGGAGGGCAGATTCCTGCCAGAATCTCTACAAACAAACACAAGGCAAAGCTTAGGGAGACCACAGGGTAACTGTGTGACCTGACCCTGGCTGCTCACCCCCATGGTGTGGCAGATATTCTTCTGGGGTGTCCCTTTGCTTGTACCTATCTTGGACCTGAGCGCCACCAGGCACCTCCGCAAAGGTTTTGCAACAGTCACATCATTCACCTGGTCTTCATTGACTTTTCAACAGATTCACCGACACAGACCCCCCACCTCGCTATAGCTCATCCCCATCTCTTCAGAGACAGAGAGCACTCCTCGGCCTTGACACACACAAATGCAACCTTTATCCACAACCCTCCCGGAGTATGGAGCTCGCACCACTGGTTCTAGCAAGAGCAGCTGGGGGGGTGGGGGTAGAGTATCTTAGGAGCACGTGCATGTGAGAGAGCCTCAGCTCAATCCCAGCACTACCATAGAAAGCAGAGGGAGGGAGGGAGGGCTGCCTAGGAGGACTGTGCATCTATCTACTCGACTCTACTCTTCTTTAGCTCTGCAGGCAAAGGTACCTGCAGCCAAGCTGATGACTTGAGTTCCATCCCTGGGACCCAGATGGTAGAAAAGAACTGACTCCCACTAGTTGTTCTCTGACCTCCATAGGTCAGCCATGACACACATATGAGCACATGTGCACACGTGCAGACACACACACATGCACATATGCATGCGGGCACATGAGTGCATACAAATAAATAAATGTTTTAAAAGACTTTGCACTATCACCTACTAGTCTATCTAAACATTTGCAAATGTGTACATAATCACACACATTATATATGAACACCCCCCAGCATACACATATAAGCTATCTCTGGAAGGCTCCATGGCAAGACACCCCCTAGTCATTGCTCCCATCAGGAGTGATGGGGGACTGGTCACAGAGGTCTCTTAGCTCTCCACAGTCACCCACCTTTGCCTTTTGAATTTGTTCCATGTGCACACCATGGCTGGTTAAATAGGTGGAATGCTGCTGAAAGTAAAATTCTAGTTCTCACACCCCTCTGGCTCTGGAGACATCAGCAGGGAGGCTCCAACCCTAGGGAAGATGGGCCATCTAGACCACCTTGACCTCTGGCTCTAGAGGGCTCAGCAGACATCAGTCACACTCAGTAGTACCCAAACCAGGTAGTGCCTGGCACATGCAAGCCATCCACTAACTATCTGCCCTGATAGAGGTTTCTATATGTCGTCCCATCCTCCCTCACTCACCTGTGCCTGTGTAAGGGGACCATCCCAGTGTTTGGGAACTTCTGGCTTGAGTCTAGCCTGCATCCTCCTCAAAGTAGCCTCACACCTGCTTTTGTTCTCAGAGGAGTGACACATTGTTTTGGGGAGAATGATGTTTACTAAGAGCCACAGTGAAGCTCCTATAGCCACCCCCCTCAACCTCCTAGCATGGAACATCCCTGATGTCAATCTCCTCACCAAAGCCACACCCCACTTTCCCATCCAGATTCCAGGCCCTTAGCTGGTGATTTACAGGGACAGAAAAGCTCAGCTTCAGGACCATGGAGGGGATGCTCTACCCAGACCAGGGCAGGGACCCAGGCATCCACCAGCACTCTTCTACCCCCAAGGCTCTTCTGTCTCCCGGCTGGCATGATCCATACCACACTGTGGTCCTTTGCTTGCCCTATTCACCCCAGACTCCCTGCATCCTGAGACTCCAGGAAGTGTGGGCTCTCATACACACTCAGGACACAGATGTCTGGGCTAGAACTGAGGAGGTCCATTCCTTTCCGATCAGTGGCTGGCTTGAGGGTCATCCACTACCTCATTCACAATAGCAGCTCCCAGGCTGCACAGAGGGGCTTTCACAGAAGGCCCCAATGGAATGAACTGGAAATCCCAGATGTACCTGGCCTGGGCCTGGCCTCATCCCACTAGGCAGTGATGGAGGACAGCACTGAGCTGAGTTCAGAGGACTGGACTTGACCCCGCTCCACCAGTGGCTCCTCATGTTCCCTTGGGTAAGGGTCTGGCTAGATCTGTCTGTCAGCCCCTTTATTTGTAAAACAAGGGTCTGCCATCAGGGTTTGGGGGAGAATGAGGGCATGCCTCTCCACCCTGGAATCAACTTCATGTCCTAAGATAGTGCTCCCAGAGCCAGCCCCACAATCTCCCTGCACTAAAAGTCACGTTGTCCCACCCCAGCAACCCCACTCCTGAAGACAGGCAATGTGAGGCCCTGGATTCATGGAGGGCCGCAGCTGCTTTCTGCAGTCCCCTTGTCTCAGGGCTGTCTCTCAACCAACGGATCCTAGCACTACCACCAGCAGTGTGAGGACTCCTCCTCCTTTCTAATCCACTGTCCCAAGAGATTAAAGCCACCACTGATGGGGCTTCTTATGCCCAGAGTCTTCCCGACCCAGCTACCCAATTCAGGCTGCACCCTCAGCCCCAGAAGGACTAAGAAGTCAGAAGCTTCCAAGAGGAGCAGGCTGGGGATTGAACTTCTGGTCCACCCCGCAGCACATAGGTGTCAGGTTGTCCCTTCACGCAGCGGGGAGGGTGAAGAAACCCTGGAGCTGAAGGGACAGCTGTCATGGCTCCAAGAAAGTGCCCACAGAGCTGAAGTAGCTCATCTAGTCACCTGACTATGCAGCGGTGGGCAGCACTCTGGGACTTGTGTATCTGCTCATGCCAAGAATGGCTTTTCTCAGGAGTCCCAAGGCCTCTGTTTTTCTAGTGATCCCATCATGAGATAATCATGAAGGCTTAACTGCTGAGCCAGGCTCTGTCCAGGCCAAGCACTCTTCCCATAGTCCCTTGGTTTCCACCATACCAACCACCAGAGCTGTGGCCCTCCCTCAAGCCCACAGAGAAGGAAGGGCAGTTCAAAGGGGCTGGATGGCTTAACCAAGAGACAGCGTGAAGCTTCCAGCTCCACCCTTGCTGTTTCTTGGAATTAGGAGGGACTGAATCATTGTTCTACTGCTCATGTGGAAAAAGAGGCCCAGAAATAGGATGGAGACTCCCATGGCTACACAGCAAGATGGAAGCCATCTTATTGCTCCTGCTGGGCTTCCTGGGGGTTCTGCTGGACTCTAGACCATATCTAGCGAGTCCCTGCAGAGCCACACAGCGGAACAGGGAGCTTGTCTTTTGCCCTACCTTGATCTCAATCTGGGAGAAGCCAGGGCTCCCCCACTCCAGCCAGCAGTTCAGTACTAGGGTTCTAAAAAGTCAGTGACAGAGAACTGGGTTTTTCAGTGTTCTAAACCCCAGAAAGCAAACAGGACTCAAACCCCATTCCCTCAAGACATGAGTGGCTTTCCCTGCAGATGACACTTCATCTTTGAAAACCTGTACTCTCCAGGACCAATCTGGTTTCTTCTATTAGACTATGGGGAGGGAGGAGGGGCAGTTCCCCCAGGCCAGAACTGGTCACCCTCACCTAACTACAAGTTTTCCTAGTATGCAAACTGTGTTTCTTCCATCTGACTGAGGCTCCCCAAGACCAAAGCAGTTATGTTATGTTATGTTATGAAGGTGGCTATTTCCAAAAAATCACCCCTCATCAGACTAGTTGCTCCCTAAAAACATGTCTCCCCCATCAGATTGAGTTGGACTTCCAATGCTCCTCCAGTCTGCCTTCATACTGGGTATGCTGGATCTGTACTTTCTCCTAGAATGGAGCTTTGGGTGACAGGGGGACTCCCTCTACCCCTTCACCCCAACCCCAACTAGGGGCCCATCTCAGACCAACTAGACCCACAGCTTCATCTCTCTGCCTGCCACCCCCACTGGGCAGCCCAGCGCCCCCTGACCCCTCGGCCTTCCATCATAGAGGATCTATAACATTTACAATCCCAAAACAAAAGCCCCTGAGAGCCGAGGACAGAATTCATCTTCCCAACTGACAAGCCCCGTTAATTAACGACTTGGAAATCGATGACGAGGAGGGACAGGCAGCAAATGACACCTCATCGTGGGCCAGGAGGAGGGAGGAAATGTCCGGGGACTGGTGGACACGCACTGTGGGGCTGGCCCAGCGCCTGGGAGAGCCACCGCCCCCATCTGTCATTGTCACTTCAAAGGCCATCGACTACCTTCCAACCTAGAAATTCTCATTTCCCACTGTTGCAGACCCTCAAGAGAAAGGGGGAGAGTTACACCCGAAGAGTGTAAGAAAAGTCCTTTAAGGAAGACCTACTAGGTGCAGACACGGGACTGAATGTTCCTCATATTTTGAAGGCCTGACGGCAGCAATTGCAAGGGAGATTTCTTCTCATCTTAGAGGTGAGACTGTCACGGATTGGGGAGCAGCCAGCTTCAAGTTGACTAAAGTTGGGGTTGTTTTCCTATGACTACTCTGGGTGGGTGAAAGAAGGAAAGAGCTCTAAGAGCAAAGGAGCTGTAACCAGGGTCAGTGAGGGGGGCTCAGTGGGTAAAGGTG
>JAQHUG010000027.1:11878002-11896482 GCA_028555095.1 Dicrostonyx torquatus | reverse complement strand
GAGAGAGAGAGAGAGAAAGAACTGGGACCAATCTTTATCCCCACCATTAGTGTGATATCAGGCAAGCTGCCTGATTTATTTGAGCCTCCGTTTCCACATCTGTAGTAAATGACGACTGCTTCCCTCTCCCTCCCCTGAAGGGAGGGATCCATCTCCCCATTCCTATAGATGAGTACAGGTGAAAGATGAGATGTGATTTTTCCCAGCACCAACCTCACTGACCATCCCATCCGACTCCAGGCAATGGGGAGGAAGTGGAATGAGGAGCCATGCCGGAGAAGAGAAGCCTGTGGGCAGGGCAAGGATGGTCACCAAGGCGTCAAGAGCCCATTTGTGAGGAGTTTGGTATTTGTGTTTCAAAAATTAGGAGTAACAGGTCTGAGGAGTCATACTCAGTTGTAGAACATCACTTAGAGTACTTGAGGCCTTGGGTTTGATTTTCAGGGAGAGGGGGAGGAGGAAGGGGCAGGGGTAGAACACTTGTTAGGCATGTGTGAATACCTGAGTTCATCACACACACGCACACACACACATGCACACACACACACACACACATACACACACACACTTTCAAGTGAAGGGTGAGTATGGCGGCCTGGCACATATAAGATCTCAGTGAATGTTGGAAGTGCTGCTGTTTTCCTAACCCCTCAGCTCTGCCAATCAATAACTCCTGAAGAGATATGGAAGAGGAAACACTTCCTTGACCCTCCTGACTCATTGTTCTGGGCCCTTGAAGGGCAGGGAAATCAGGCTCCTGTTCTTGGAGAAGATTTTGGAGTTGAGTTTCAGCCAGTACTTCTTACCTGCTGCAGCAAGGACATGCTGGAGAGGGCACAGAGCTCCCCAGGAGCCCCGAGGAGACAGCTACAGCTCTGCTGGGTAGGCAGACATGGTGCAGGGATTCACAGAGGCAGGGACAAAGTGGTCCCAGTGCCTGCCAATAGTGGACACAGCCCTAACTGCCCTCCACCAGGCAGAGCTGAACAGAGTACTAGGGTGTCTGAGGACCTGGATGTCACCAGTGGTGGCTAGAGGGTAAGGGCAGGGAAGGACAGGAGCCTAGAGATTCCGAGCTGAATGGAGTCGGCTGGAATGCCACTCCATACCAGGGAGCATGGGGCCTCAGCTTACCTGTCTGGGAAATGGGTCAAAGGAGATTTATTAGAGAATGGACAGGGCCCGGTGTTCACCATGAGTCCTTGGGAAATGCAGATCAAAACAGCAAGGAGACATCCTTTTTCCTCTCTGGAACGGCTACAAACAAAGCAAACATACAAATCTGGCCAGGCTGGCAAAGTCTGGCTGTTCCTGCTGAAGTGTAAAATGTGTATCTGTGGTAGAGACCAGTGTAGACACCCCTCAGAAAGTAAAACACAGCCCTGCCCTATGACACACAGCCATAATCCCAGCACCCCAGAGGTAGGAGGATTTCCAGTTTGAGCAACCTGTACAACAAACCACAAACAAACAAACAAAGCTAGGTGTGGCGGTGAGTATTTAAAAGACAAGCATTTGGAAAGCAATGGCAAGAGGATCAGGAGTTCAAGACCATCCTCAGCTACATAGTTCAGGGGCAACCTGGGCTCTGTGAGACATCATCTCAAAGGAACAACACAACTGAAATCAGACTCCAATAGAAGTTTTTACTCAACATTGCTCTTCAAAACATTATTCACAGTAACTAAAAGATGGAAATAACCCAAGTGTCCATCAATAAAAAATAATGGACACAAACAGTGTGGCCTATACAAAGGATGGAATATTATTCAGCCACCAAAAGGAATGAAGTTATGACACATGCCTGGACATGAACAAACCTTGAAAACATTATACTAAACAAAACAAGCCAAACACCAAAACATAGCTATTATGCTGATTCCAATTATGTTAAACATATAAAAGAGGCAAATTCATAGAGCCACAGAGCAGATTAGAAATTTCTTTTTTTAAATTGCTTTAGATTAATTTATTTTTATTTAATATACAATGGTAATTTGCCATGGGTGTGAGGTCCCCTGGAACTATAATTATAGACAGTTGTGAACTGCCAGGTAGGTGCTCTTAACCCCGGAGCTATCTCTCCAGAAATTTCTAAAGGATTCTGAAAGAGAATGAGAGTTATCCCTTAGTTGGTTGAGTGTTTCAAAGTTGTAGAAACACAGTATAGTCAGGGCTGTGTGGCATTTGTGGCATCTGGTTAATGTCACTGAACTGTATATCCTTAAAATTGTCAAACGGCAAATTGATGCTATGTACTTTTATAACCACTGAGAAAATTGGCAATATGAAAATGAAAGGCAAGAGGGGGGCGAAGACTTTCCAGGGGATCAAGGAGTCCTGCCATGAATATACCTCCTGAACTGAGGAGGGCCCGCTCCTGGTCCACTCCCTGACCCCATTCCAGCCCCTTTGGCCCAGCTACCCTCCCCCCCTTTCTTTCCAGTCCTCCTCCAGCCTTTGAGGGAAAGTGGCCAACCTGGGCCAGCCTGGGCCTCCCTCCAGAGCAGATGGCTTAGCTCTTTCCCTTTGGGTCCTCCCTCACTCCAGGCCCCTTGAAGTAAAAGAGACCTTTCTAGAATACGTCATCTCACCGGAGCCCTAAATGTCAAATTTAAATTCATACTTTGTACCACCTTTGATTTCAAAGCGGATTACACCTCTCAGTGAAAGGCAGGCGCGTGGGGCCTTCTCGGCCTCTTGGGTCTCCACTGGACTCTAAGCATTGTTAACTCCTTCCAATTCATTAGGTCTAATCCCAGCAGCACTGAGTAAGAGGCCCTGGGCCACCCTGCACTCAGGCCATATGTGCCCATTGTGTCACTCCCTGGCTAATCCAGCACTTGAAAGGGGTGGTGACCACCAGATCCTGATGTGATCAAGTCCTGACCTGCAGTGAGGGGGTAGGGCAGCCAAGGACTGAAGAGGAACACCGCTAGGCACCCCTATAGACCCTTTGGGGGTAGGGCTGCAGAGACCACAGAGTGGGGAAGCTGGGAGGCAGAAGGACAGACAGACATCGCTCTGCATTGTCATGCCTCTCTGTCAGCGTACACTCCTATCCACACACCATCACTCGCACTAACATGCAACAGACCACAGGCTCACAACCTTAAGTCCTTGCAGACACACTTCCTCACCTCGGGGCTCAGTCACAGTCACACCCTTATGTCCACACTGGCACATCCATGTTGTACTCCCGGGGTCCTGCACCCACATGTGCACGGGGCATCTCTCTGCACACACTCACTCTCACACCCACGTACCCTTCATATGGTCAGGGTCACAACACCACACTCCCGACGACAGCCTTCCACACATCTCCATCGGGTTTCCACATTCTGGATGGGAACGATTTATCAAGAGAGAAGTTTCATTTTGGTTTACACTTTTGGCAGTTCCAGGCCGTGACTGTCACTCTAGGCCTTTGTCAAAACAGCACATGGAAGCGTGTGACAGAGCAAACTGCATTGTACTGATGGAAAGGAAGAGAGAGAGGTGAGGAATTGGGGTCTCACAACTTTTTTTTTTCAACAGTAACCTGTAGGCACCCAGCAATCTGAGGGTTTCTTAGCAGGCCCTGCCTCATAAAGGCTCCACCACCTTCCTAAAGCACCAAGCCAGGGAGTAAGCCTTCAGCACATGGGTCTGTGGATGGCATTCTGGTTCCAAGATAGCAGCCTCACTAGCACACTGTAGACTTAGACTCGGGGAATCTCAAGGGCCCTGTGGCTGCATTTCCTTATCAGACTGGGACCTCCAGCCCTGCAGGGGCTGATTCACCCACAGCATCTTCTTTTTTCCATTTTTTGGTAAATGTACCACATTTTATTTATTTATTTATTCTTCAGTTGAGCACAGCATCTTCTTAAGTGACACCAGGTCTCCGTCCTGGAATCTGAAGTAGGTAACACTGAGTTCCCTGGTCCTTCTGCGGTTTTGTCGGTGGGACTTTGACTCCTTCCTTCATCGAGCTCTCCTGGGCTGAGCTGGACAGAAGAAAGAGAAGCCACTGTGATCACTCTTGGGTGGGGGAGAGGGACCCTCGGTCCAGGAAAGGGTCAATTTGAAGCCTATCTTCTCCACTGACCTTGCTTATTACCCCCCCACACACACACACACACAACACCTGTTCACAGTGCTACGTCAGCCCACCAAGGGAGCCCAGGACTCCCAGAGCCACAAAGCCACTTGCTAATTAATTGTGCTAATTAGCAGGGATGAAGCTGAACATCTGGACCCTCTCACAGGGGAGCCTAGACCCTCAGGACTCACAGGCTGAGAACAGGTGTCCAAAGGGACATCTCCATCCTTCCAGACCTGGGACACCTCCATCAATACACAGCACCCCACACACATTCTGAGGACCCTAAAGGGTGATGAGAAGTCTGGTCAGGAGACTCCGGACCCTTAACCTGCAGAAGATTTCCCCAGTCTCTTTTGTGATGAGAAGGGGAAGAGAGGGTTGCTATGCCCGGGGTGGATGGGGACCCCTGCTTCACACCTTTGCTTATCTTCCAGCCACTCACCCACTCCCCCCCCCGACCGCCCTCATCCCTACTCACTGCTTTCAGTGAGTGTCCCTCCAGGATCTCAAAGGCAAATGTTCTTTCTTACAAAGCAGGACCAGAAAGACTCCCTTCCATCATTAGTCCATTCATTCAGCGAACATGTTCATGGGGCTCTGACTTCAGGCATTGCGCTGGGCACTGGGCATGCAGCTGTCACCAGAATGCTGCATCTACATAAAATGAAATACTATCTGGCCATAAAAAGGAATGAAATTTTGATATATACTACAACATGGAATTTGAAATCTAGGTAAAATAAGCCAGACACACTATTGTGTGCTTCGGCTTCTATAAGGTAACTTGAGTGACGAAATCAGAGGCAGGAAGCAGACCGGGGGCAGCAGGGGCTCGACAGGACGGGGTGGGGAGTTATTGTCTAATGAGTGGGGAGTTTATCTGGGAGACAATGAAAAAGTATAGAACATGGATAGTAGTGACTGCCACACCCTTGGGAACGTTGGTTGTTTGGGTTAATTTTATGACCAGTCTTTCTCTGTAGCCAGACTGGTCTAGAACTTACTTCACAGCCCAGGCTGGGCATGAACTCATGGCGATACTCTTACCTCTTCCCAATTGGATGTGAACTATTATGCCCTGCTTGTCATTTTTAAAAAATGACTTATTTCCTTCTTCCTCTCCCTCCCCCTCATCTTCTTCTGCAGGACGGGGAATTGAACTCACAACCTTGCACATACTAGGCAAGCACTTAACCAGTGAGCTGTATTTCCAGGCTGCAAATGTGCTTAATGTCCCTGAATTGTACACCTCCTGAAATGATAGGCATGTCTTCCCACAGTGAAAACAAAAGCACAAACAGCATCACACACCCTTCTGGGGAGTGGGTTCTAATAGGAGGAGAAACACAGTAAACATAATAAATGCAATACACGAAGCAGCTGTAGGACCAGGTTCATGAGGATTGGCCAGGGACAAGCATTCCCTGCAGAAGGAACGGCATGCAAAGGCTCTGAGGTTAGAGTACAGGAGGCTGGTGAGTGTGTGTGTGTGAGTGTGTGCATGTGTGCATATGTGGGTGTGTGTGTGCATGTGCATGCGTGCATGTGTGTCACCCAGCACACACCCCGCTGCCCTCAGTGCCTATCTACCAACACTTACCAAGTACCCCCATCGTCTCCCAATCCAGGCTCAAGGGGCACCCTTGCTGTGCCATCCTATCTGCACATCAGGACCACCCCTCACCTCTCCCATACCAGCTGTCTCCATGCCCCTTCTCCACCATTACTCATCCTCTGGAAATCCCACCTCCTTCCAGCTTCACCACGGCTACCAGACACCCCGTCCTTGTGATGGCTAATATTGTCTACTCTACAGGGTCTAGAATCGCTGCAGAGACAAGCCTCTGGGTGTGTCTGGGAAGGAAGAGACAGATTATGTCAGTTGAGGTTGGAAGATGTGTGCTAAGTGTGGCTGGTCCCATTCCCTGGGCTGAGGTCCTGGGTTGAATATAAAGGAGAAAAGGAGCTGAGCACCAGCGTTCATCTCTCTGCTTCCCGACTCCAGATGCAACGTGACCAGCTGCCTCAAGCTGGTGCCACCATGCCTTCCCTGCCAGGATGGCCTGTGCCCTCCAACTGTGAACCAAAATGACCTTCTTTCCTTCCTTCCTTCCTTCCTTCCTTCCTTCCTTCCTTCCTTCCTTCCTTCCTTCCTTCCTTCCTTCCAAGTCATCTGCCCCTTCGGACTGGACTGTTCTTCTTCCATCCACCCACTTTTGGGGTTCTGCACCCAAAATCACAGCCAGTCATCACTGTCCCCTCAACAGATCCTTTAAAGTCTGTCTGTTACATAAGCCATTGGGAGGACTGGATCCAGTTTTTCCATATAAAGCATTTGCCAGGGACCTTGGTCATGGGGAAGGCTGGGGACATATGCTGGGGAGGGGCTTTCCAAGGATACCTATCTTTTCTTCCTTTTTCTGGGCCTTGCAGGCTCATCAGAAGGGGCAGACTGGCAGTTCTGAGGTGGAAAACAGTCCAGTCTAAAGAGTCAGGCCATGTGGGGAAGGAGAAACTGAAGAAGGAACTGGGTATTTCTTGAGCAGTTGTCATATGAAGAGTCTCTTCCTTTTGCCATCCCTGCACTCTTGAGCCTGTAAGGCCACTCCTACCCTGTGGACCCTGTGTCTCAGCTCCCATGGTTGCAGATACTTCCCATCTGACTTTCTTGCCTTTGGGACTCCTTGGAGGAAGGTTTGAACCCGTTTGCCTCTGGTGCCCTGGAAGAATGAAGGGCTGGTGGCTTTATTACTGCTTTCCAGGCCAGGCAACAAAAACAGGAGAAAAGTAGCTTGCCCAGGCCACGCTGCAGGGAGGGCATCTGCTGGACTGGTCTGTGTGGTACTGGGAGACCAGGATCACAGGGGCACTTCCAGTCTCTTCATGGTCCAGCAGCATGAGCAGCAGTGTCACTGTTATCCCTAAGAGCTTGCTATGTATCCTACCACCACCAAAACTGTCACACCCATCACTCCAATTCACCTTCCTGGCTTGCAGGGAGCAAGTTCTCTTACCAGCCTTACCTTATAGGTGAGAATACTGAGACCCAGGAAGGCATAGTGACCATCCCCAGACATACGGCTGCCAAGAGACCAGATCAAGATTAGAATCCATCCTTCCCAATTACCGAGCTTATGTCTGTGTATACTGCCCTATTCTGTAGACTTTAAGGCTGGCATGAGCCACCCACTCCTCCCCAGCATCAGTTCTCACAGTCTGGGATTTGAGACTCATCGATTGATTATTGATGGATGAATCTGCCGTCTGGCTCTGGCATCACTCAGTCAGGCCTTGGGCAAGGGCAAGGGTAGGAGTGAGGTGGGGGTTATCCAACCCAGAAAAAGTCCTCAGGCTGTGCCTGTCCCCAGATTCTGGCTTCTGGCGTCCACCACTGTCAACTTCACCGCCCCTGGATTTAAAGTCACAGTGACAATTAATCACCTGATGACACGGAGGGCAGGCTGCAGAGGAGTTAATTAATTAGGGAAATTTCTCCCAGTCCTTTGAAGGTGAAATGTGTGGGGAGGGGATAGGGCTAGGGACAGTTATTAGTCAAGTTGAACAAGCTGACTCCGAGAGAAGATTCCAGAAGCATACAGGGCAGTTTAGGAAGGATGGAGATCTTACCAGGGTTTATCTCTCCTGAGCCCTGGCCCTGGCCTCCTACTTCACTGTGGCTAGGGCTCACCTGAACAGAGACCTCTGGGAGTCCAATGGAATCAGAAGGGCGAAGCTGGTGTCTGCAGACCCTCCCCAAATAAAAGTGGTCAGTCATAGTTGATGCCTTCCAACCCTGTGGGAATGGTGTGGTACCCTGCATTGCTCCAACTTCTTTGGGCATGCAAATGAGAAGGAACTCTATCAGAGCAGTGCAGGCTTAGAGAGGGAAAATGATGGTGGCAGTACTGGGTATCTCTGGTTCCTTCGGTCGCCTGTCCTCGGCCATTGTGGCTTTGTGGAGGTTGGGGAATGGTAATCTTGGGCTTCCTGGGACTCCAAGTGATCTGCCAGACAAGGTAGCCAATCACAGAGGCCATCAGGGAACTGTCCATTTTCACCCATATATGGAACAAGCTGGCATGGCCATGAGAGTGTGGGAACCAGAAAATCCCTCCTGCTGTACCCCATCTGGAAGGTTCCCACCCATGCAGATGTATCCAGCCTGCAGGCTATAGTGTGTATGTGAGTAGCCACAAGTACAGCCCAACACAAAATCATAAACTTGCTGGAAATATGGAGACTTTTGCCTTTTGTGTGTGTGAAACTTTTTTTTTATAATTCAATCACATGGTTCTTGAGTACAGATTTATAGATGGCAACATCGTATCACAGTATCAAGAGGTTGGGATCCCCTGATTGTTTTCTGCAACATCCACAAATGGGAGAAAAATCCCACAGACAGCACAAAGGGACAGGGGTCAGGAAGGCTTCAAGGAGGTGGTGTCCTCCTGAAGAAAGAAAACTGCCATGTCAAAGGGCATGTCATACAGCCTGGGCAAAGGAACAGAGGTGGCACCTGGCACAGAACACGCAGAGGAGGGTGAGATGCTGAGCAGGCAATTACAGTACGGACTGAATGATGAGGAACATGGGGAAGGCTGGATGAGAAGACCAGAGAATAGAGGCGTGCTGGTAGCAGAGGGCCTTAGAGGTGGGGACTGGACTTCGCTCTCACACAGTAGGCTGTCATCTGGGATTTGTGCCCTGGACTGTCGTGACCAGAGACCTCTGGGCTTTTGGAAAGGCACCATGGCAACTGGGAATCGTGGATTTGCTGGGGGTAGATGGGAAACTAGTGAGGAGGCATTTTTTTTTTAACAGTATGAGAGAAATGAAGGTGTCAGTCAAAACATGGAGCAAAGGGCAAGGGACGCTGGACACTCTGAACACGGCATTGAACACGCCCTACTCGACTGCTCTTTTCCAGCTCCCGAATTCCTGAGTGACTTGGGGCCATAAAGCCTAAGGGAACAGATTTGGTACCCCACCACTAGTCACCCTTTGCCCCTCCCCCACACCATCACCTTTTGAAATCTCCTCCCCTAATGTCAGCATTCTGAGTACACTGCTGTGCTCGACCCAGGGAAAATTAGGGAAAAGCTGTGAAAAGCAGCGCACAGCCTGCACACACACACACACACACACACACACACACACACACACTTGCGCTTTCCCATCCCCGCCCCCATCACTCATTTGTACTACAGGAAGAGAACCTAATCCCAAATCTGAAAAACTATGTGATGGAGGCTTTACAGTATTAGAAGGCAAACAGTGGCAGGTGTAATTAGGAGAAAAATTTGTCCTGCTCTCGACTTGGGGGAGAGAAGGGAAGATCTGGCATTGCAATCTCCCTGTGTTTACCCAGCGTGCGCACGCACGCCGGGGAGCGGGCACTGGCCATCGGCAGATTAATATTTGATGCAAGGAAGAGAAACGCATGCTGTTCATGTTTATTTAGGATATTGTGAAATACAGTGAAATTTGCAATTTTATTGGATTTGGCGGGGACGGTGTTTTGGAGAAGTCTTAAGCCGCATGGTAGGACACGCGCATCTCTCTGGAGCATAGTGGCACCAGCTTTGGTGTTGAGTCCCCTCCACCCCCCTTCTCAAATCCAAACTTCTAGTTCTATTCCCCTCCTGAAATGAGAGAGGATTGGCCCCCGGGGTACTGGGGGGAATAAGACAGAAATCTCAGCTGGGCCTCTTAATTTGGAGTTTAGTGGCATGTGGCTGGCACAGAGAGCGGCCATCTCTGGGGGTTCTCATCATTTATGCCAGGGCTGAAAGCCAAAGTTGAGCAGCTTGAGGCACCAGTGACCCTGGCTGGGCTTTCGGGGTGAGGTGGAGTGGGAGAGAGATGCAGAGCACGAAATAAGGCAGTTCTCTTTGTAGCTAGGAAACTGGTTGGTGGAAAGAGCCTTGGAAGGCACAGATTAGCTTGCCTCCACCAGCCAGGACAAGCTTCTCCCATCCCCTTTTCTCCAGTTCCAGCGAGTCTGCACATCAATTGTGGCAGTGCTGCAAACTCTTCAGCCTGCTCCAGCCCCAGACAGTGGCTGGTGGAAAACTCCCTATACTTTCCAGGCTGCATAGACTAGGAGAGCGGATGGAAACCAGGCCAGAGAGTAGACTCACAGTGTGCTCAAAGAAAAGGTCTAGATGGGAAGACAGATAAAGGAGAGGCCCACAGCCCCATCACGAGGGAGGCTGGGGTAGGAGGGTCACCTCAAGGTCTAGGCCAGCCCAGTCTATACAATGAGACCCTGTCTCATAAAGCAAATAGAGCCTATAAAATGGTTTAGGGAATAAAGGTCCCTGCTGACAAGTCTGAGGACCTGGGTTCAATACCTGGGCCCTACATGTATTCAAGGAGCGGAATGACTCCCAGAAGCTGCCCTGACTGTGGAACAGATGCTTGAAAATAAAGAAATACAATATTATACATTCTTAAAATAGACAAAAGGTGTGAGGTGGATACTTCCTTGCACAGTATTTTATAAACATCGGTTACTGTGGTGTCTAGGTCTAGAAACTTGGTGTCGTGAACCCGAGGAGTCTAGTGGGAGCAAGAGTTGAGTTTCATTGATCACAACTTGTGTCCAGTTGAGTTCTTCATTGTGCACATGTCCTGTTTTCTTCCATGGCAATGGCTCTAAGGCTTGAACGCAGAGCCTTAAATACGCCTGGGAAACTCTCTACCGCTGAGCTAGATCACCAGACCAACCCTCTTCTTACCCTTTATTTTGAGACAGGGTTACACAAGCTGACCTTGAACTCACTCCACTGTCCAGGCTTTGACCTTTTGATCCTCCAGGTCAGCTTCCTAAGTAATGGGCCTACAGGTGTGCATCACCATGCCCGCCACCTCACCTGGCTCCCCTTGTTTGTTTTTTGTTTGTTTGTTTTGTTTTTAAGATAAGGTCTCATTCCATAGCCCAGATAGGTTTTAAACTTTGGCTCCTCCTGCCTCCATCTCCTGAGTGCTGGGGTTACAAGGATGTGTCACCATAGCCAGACTGTTTTCTTTATAAAAAGAAAATGTTTTCTAGCCAAAAAACAGGTTGCGATAAAGAGGAAGGGGTTTGGCACGAAAACCAATAGGGTGAGAACTACGGCGTTGGCAGGGAAAGGCACAAAGGGACAGAAACACTCACTCATGAGCAGAGTTCACACCCTGCCTCCTCACATGTGCATAGAAGAGTCCTGGGGATCTCCATACGGACCGAAGTTCTCCTGGGAGCTTCTGCCCACTTTCTTACTGCCTAATTCTACCAACCAGAGGAAGTCCCCTCCCTGTACCCATGACTGCCCTTCAGGCATTTGAAGATAACATAAAACTCTACTAGAACCCCGGCTGGTGAATGTACTTCAGAGCTGGGTCACACTAAATCCATGCTGCTGCCCACCCAGACTTCTCTCCTAGGTCCCAGGATGTGGTTCTCTCTGCTCTCTCAAGCCCCACCCTCTGGCTCCCTCACTTTGTGGGCCACACACTACCTCCTCTGCTAGGAGCTGCATCTGCCTCTCTATCACAGTCTTCATACTCGGACCCAACACTGCTCAGCAACAAACTGTAAAGTTTTAGAGATTGAAGCCCAAGGGGAGACAAGCTGGCCTGAGGTCATGGAAGTAAGATGTTCTTCTAGGATATTTCATTTTTTTATTATTTATTTATTTATTATGTATACAATATTCTGTCTGCATGTATGCTTGCAGGCCAGAAGAGGGCACCAGACCTCATTACAGATGGTTGTAAGCCACCATGTGGTTGCTGGGAATTGAACTCTGGACCTTTGGAAGAGCAGGCAATGCTCTTAACCACTGAGCCATCTCTCCAGCCCGTAGGATATTTCTCCTGGCAATGAACTCTCAGAGCTCAAAGTAGGACAGGACATTGGCGGAAGAACAGTGGGCAAGGCGAAGCAGCTCCGGACATTGGCTTTGGAAGTGTTAGCAGAGGAGGACAGAAAGCGGAGGAGCCTGTGAATGGGAAGGACGGACAGGACAGACAGGTATGAGGATAACTTGCAGAAAAGTTAGGGCTGGGGCAGCCTTAGCATGCAGTGTGGTGAGAGTGGAAACATAGCTTATTGATGTGTGTGTATTTGTGAGCATGTGTGCACCAGCGTGATGGCATTTATATGCATGTCCACAAAGGCAGTGTTTTGGTTTCATTCGGTTGCTGTGACAAACACCATGACCAAGAGCCACTTAGGGGAGGAGAAGGTGTACTTGGATTGCACTTCTTGATCGCAATCCATCATCGAGGGAAGTCAGGGTAGGAACTCAAGGAAGAGCTTGAAGCAGAAACTGTAAGGGAACCTCCTTGATGAGTCACTCTAGACCATGCTCAGTTGGCTTTCTTATACAGCCCAGGACCACATGCCTAGGGAATGGTGGTACCTCCTACAGTGGGCTGAACCCTCCTACATCAATTAACAATCAACACACACACACACACACACACACACACAGATGTCCACGGGTCAACCTGATCTGGGCAGTCCCTCTACTGAGACTCACTTTTCAGATGATTCTAAACTGTGTCAAATCAAGCTAACTAGGATGGATTCATATCTGTGTATGTATGTGTGAGCACTGGAGAATATTTGTGCTCGACACCCTATGGGGCATGGGTCCCTGAGACATGCTCCCTACCCGTGCCACGGCCCTTGGCACACTGACTCATCTGTTCGCACATAAAGCTGTCTACTTCCCTCAACTGTGATTTTTGTCTTTTTTTTAAACTTCAATATTGCCAAGTATAGCCCATGGCATACAATAGGTGCTCAGTCAATGTTCGCTGGACTGAACTGACTTCAGTCTGGACAAACAAACAGGGAAGGTAAGGGATCTCAATGCTCATGGAAGGTCCATGCATACATGTCTGGGGTGAGTCTCTGTATTTACATATGTGTCTGTGCATGTCGACAAGCCCTGGTATAAACTAACTCCAGCCACAGGAAAGGCGAGAGTGTGTGTGTGTGTGTGTGTGTGTGTGTGTGTCTGTGTGCGCGCGCGTGCGTGCGCTAGCCACCCTCTCATGCATGCTCACAGGCCAGTGACTCCCCAGCCTCAGCTCAGTCAGGTTTCTTCCCTGGAAACCTGGAGCCACTAAAATTAGTATGAAAATGCTCATGTTCGGTTAAAAGGAAGGGGGTGGGAAGAGATGAGGGTGCCCATGAGTGCTATTTTATTTCTCAGTGAGAGGATAAAGTGATTTTTCCTACATAATTTTTGATGTAGAGGCTAAATTAGGCCGGAGAAGAGGGACAAAGCAACTTTCGCCCTTATTAGTATTCCGGCCGCGTGGGCCCAGCCACGGCAGTTATGTATTTTTGCAAGTATGCATATAATTTATTGTGGAGAACACAATTTACATGGTAGTCGATGCCTGTTTTATAGCCTCACAAATAGATGTATGAACTCAAGCATATAATGGCCCAACCAGCAGGCGCAAATACGTTCTAAATCTTCTAAATGTGCTTCACAAAAATGTAACTGAGGAATATAAAACAGATCAATTCTTGCATGTTATATATTGGTTTTTGATTTACAAATCTAATCTGGGACATTTCTTCAGAAATGAGGGGACTTCCCCCCTCCCCCTCCTCTTTTTCCAACAACTTCTCTGGCACAGACCTCCTCTGTCGGTCAGGTCTACAGGTACTACCACCTCTAGGGCATGCACAGGTGACCACATGGGCGGAGCACACACCCTGCCAGCTGCCCATGTGTGCACGTCTGCGTGCTGAGAGGAAGGGACAGAGCGATGTCCTCCCTCAGGGTGACCTTTCCCACTGGAGACTGAACATTTGAAGGGAGGCGCTAATGAGGAGACCCAATAGTAGCATGGTCATCTCTCAGATTCAGCTCCTTTGGGATTCTGCCCAAAGGGCCTTGGGACTCAGACTGGCTTCCTGCCCAACTATAAATGAAAAAGAAATTGACATTTTTTGAGTGTCCTTTTTATTCTGCGTCTAAGATATTTTTATCAGTTTATCCTCATGTATGTTGATTCTTATTATAAAATACCCACCCTGTCATTAAGCAAATAAGGGACACATAACTTGTGGTGAACAGATGGAGTACAATACAGCAGAGCTAAGTGAAACAGCACGGGGCATCGAATGTCCCACAATAGGTGAAATGCAGGAGGAAAGCGCCTTCCCAACACACATAAGCCCCTGGGTTTGCTACACAGCATTTTGTTTCAATGAGGGCTGGCAAGATGGCTCAGTGGGTAAAGACACCTGCCTGCCATCAAGCGTAACAACCTGAGTTCAAACCAGGGACCCACATGATGGAAGGAGAAAACCAACTCCCGCAAGCTGTCCTCTGATCTTTACATAGGCATCATGCTATACACACACAAGCAGATGTGTGCACACACAACAAATAAATGCATAAATAAACATAATAAAAAGAGGTGTTATTGAGGCTGGAGACATGGCTCAGCAGTTAAGAGCACTTGTTGCTCTTGCAAAGGATTTGGATTGATTCCCACCACCCACGTGGCAGCTGACAACTGTCTGTTACTCCAATTCAGGGAATTCAACATCCTCTACTGACCACCATGGGCACCAGGCATACATGTGGCACACATGCATACATACAGGCAAAACATTCATACACATAAAATAAAATAAATATTTTTAAAAAGGAATGATATTTTAAAAAATGAAATGAAAAACAAAAAGAAAGAAAAAAAGAAAGAAATGTAAGAAGCCAGACCCTAACGAGGGTTTGACATATGGTGCTTCTTAGACAAATTCTATGAGAGCTAAGTGCCATCAAAACACAGAATGTATATACACGAAAATGTAATGATGAAATGCATTATTGTATGTAATTAATACAGAGCCCCCAAGCAGGGTGGCTCATTTGCTATTCGCAGGTGTTTCTTACCTAGAGAAATGCAGCTGCTCTTGAGCTTTCAGAGAACCAGCATTGTGTTTTGTAGACGTTGGATTTTCTATTTTCTTCCTCACAGTGTTGGGGCTAGACCTCAGGGTCTTATGCATGCTGGACAACTCTTCTGCCATGGTGTCATGTCCTCATCCCTGCCGTGGAGCCGTGTCCCCAGCCCTGCCGTGGAGCCGTGTCCCCAGCCCTGCCGTGGAGCCAGGTCTCCAGCCCAATCTTTGTTTTCTGTTTCGTTTGCCTCTTTTTTTTTTCCTTTCCTTGCTTGCTTTGGACTTAGTTCTCTCTTCTCTTGTAGAGTGGAAGGTGGGGTTACTGACTTGACATCTGGTTTGATGGGGACACTTGCAGCTGTAAGTGTCCCTGTGAGGGCTGCTTTGGCTGCACCCCACAGGACCTGTTTTATTCTCACTCATCATGTCTCTTGCAACTGATTGCTTAGCCCATTGGTCTTGCTTTGTTTAATTTCCACATTTATAACTTCTCCAAATTTCTTTCTGCTTTTGATTTCTGATCTCACTTTACACTGTCAGCAGAGACTTTGCCTTATGTGATTTAGTGTTTTTAAATTCATTAGTGTCTAATTTGCAGCCTAAGACACAATCTGTCCTGGAGAATGATCCATTTGAACTAGGGAAGGTGTGTTCTCTTGGTGTTTGGGGAATCAATTATTAGACTACTAGTATTTTTTAAACAAATCTTTCTTTTTTTTAAATTATTTATTTATTATGTATACAATAGTCTGTCTGTGTGTATGTCTGCAGGCCAGAAGAGGGCACCAGACCCCATTACAGATGGTTGTGAGCAACCATGTGGTTGCTGGGAATTGAACTCAGGACCTTTGGAAGAGCAGGCAATGCTCTTAACTTCTGAGCCATCCCTCCAGCCCCCCTAAACAAATCTTTCTTCCATTCTCATTCTGTTTCTGCTTGTCTGTCTGTCTGTCTTCTTTAGTTGGCCCCCAACTCCTTATATTGCTAAGAATGATCTTGATCTTTAAAATTTTTTAAATTCTTTATGTATGTTTGGGGGACGATATGCACATGGGAGGGCAGGTGCCTGCCTGTGTGCGGGAGTGGGGGACAAAAGACATCATGTGTTCTTTTCTACCACTCTCCACTATCCCTTTGAAGCAGGGTCTCTCCCTGAATCTGGGGCTCATGTTCTCATCCAGGCTGGAAGTCATCAAGTCCCAGAAATCCTCCTGTCTCTGCTCCACTCAGAGCCAGAGTTACAGGCATTTGCAGGCATAGGTGCTGGGATCTAAACTCCATTCTCAGGATTGTGGAGCAAGCACTCTTAACCACCAAGCCATCTCTCTAGCTCCTGACCTTGAACTCCTGCTCTTCCTGCTCCCACTCCATGAGTGCTGAAACTACAAGTGTGAACCACCATGCTGGTTTATTTGGTGCTGTGGGTGAAACCCAGGGCCTCCTGCATGCAAGGCAAGCATTCTGCTGAGCTGCATCTGCATCTCTTACATCACCATCACCATTCTAAGAGCCTGCAGTAGGTCTAGCCAGCCCCACATGTTGCTGATGTCCTCTTTCTGTGCTGATCCTCAGCCTTGGTCTTTGGCCTTCACATTAATGGAGTTCTGTATCTCGGCTCATTGGTGTTTGTAATTTATAAGTCACAGCCCCAATGTCACGGCCTCCAATGCAGGGCACGGGTGGGCAGCTGGGCCATCTTGATCTGTTCTCCAAAGGAGGAGAGTATGGTCCCCTCACCCCTCACCAGAGTCTTAAACTTATTGTAATGAGCTATCAGCTTTAAGCACCTCCCCCTAACCTTCCCAGGGTTCTTGCCCTGGGGTGAGATGAGCACATAGCATCATTTCTAGCCCTCTGGTCTTAAGTGAATGGGTATTATTGACAAAGACCAATGCCTCCGACCCATGAGAGTTGCCAAACCATCCTCTGGTTCTTGTTGAATAGTTGACAGAGTACAGAAAGCAGCTACTTCAGCTTCCTCCAACTGGATGCTTATAGCCTGAGGCTGCCTGGCTACCAAGACCTTCTGCAGAGACCCCTCCTGTGGTCCCTGTTCTGCAGAGAATAAACGCTCTGAGTGTCCCATCAGAGCAAGCGTGGCCCACCTGATCCAAGCTTTCCTGTACGTTGTCTGTGTGCTTATCCCTTCTTCATGCCCTTGTCACCCCAGTCAGGTTTATAGGACCAAGCTGTGCTTGATGTGGCATTTCCATTCATTGTATGGGGTGGTGATGAGCAGGGACAGGAAGGGTGGTTCCAATATTTATGCTCGCACCCAGCTTCACCGCTCTGAACTGTGTGACTTTAGGCATGCCCTTTTCCCTCTCTGAACTTCAGTTTCTTCACTAACAAAAGAGAAAACCTCACAATTATTGTTGCCACTTTCTGAGTCCCTACTATAGACTGCACTGCTAAAATATCATTTAGTTCCTCGGAAACTGAGGCCAGTTAAGGGAAATAATTTACCCCAGACCACAGGCATTCAACAATACTCTCATAGCTCTGATGCTACAGCACAGGAAACGACTTCTAATGCCTGGTCCTCTGTTCTCCCTGCATTCACAGATTTAATAAAGGGGCAGAAAGAGGCCAGGATAGACTGAGCTCCAGGTGAAGGTGGTCACTGAGATTCAGTCACAGTTAGCTGGGTGAGGGGGTGATTTGCTTGTGCCAAGGTGTTTCTGGAGGAAATTGCCTGATAACCTGAGGGTGGCTTGCAATGGAGTGGAGTGGGAGTGGGGTGGGAGTGAGTGGGAGTGGGGTGGGAGTGGGTGGGAGTGGGACAGAAAAAGCCACGCTGACAAATGGAAAAGGATTGCTGCTGGGGTGGTCGACAGAGTCTCTGGCATTTGTTCAGGCCTCTCTTTAGTAGTTAATGTTTGAAAAGTTTTGAAATAAAATATAAACTCCAACCTCCAGTATCCTGACTCTTGGACCTTTCTGTCGTTCAGGGGCATAGTCCTCAGTGTCCCCGGTCCTCTAAATGAAGATGGCTGCATTGTCTGCAACAGCGGAAGGCTGTATGGCCACATTTCTCTCTTGGCCTAGGTACCTTCTGGCAAAGAGACTTACTGTCCCTCTAGTGTCTAGAAATGGAGACACCGTTTTCTTTGAGTTGCAGAGCCTTTCTGTAAGGACAAGGAAGGAAGGAAGGAAGGAAGGACTTTGCTTTATAATAGATAGACAGACAGACAGACATTTTGTGGGGGGAAGGTTGCTGGGTCCCCTTCCCTTATTAACGAATATGCCCCAGTTGGAGGTCTTTACCTCCCAGGAAGAGCAGGCTCCTGCTGGACTTCTAGACCTATAGTCACAGTCAGCATCCCCATGGCAACAAGCTAGTTAGAGGGTCCTCAGCACAGCCCCCAGCGCCACTTATCTGAACCTCCCAGGAGGGCAGCATTAATGGGCCCTGTCCTCCTCCCTGTTCCAGCCCCCAGGCCTCCTAGGGACTCTTATCCATACACCCCCC
>JAQHUG010000027.1:11853922-11877429 GCA_028555095.1 Dicrostonyx torquatus | reverse complement strand
TCCTCTGCTGCAGCCAGAGCTACTGACTGCCAAGCCCACTCTCTAGCCCAGTGTCCAGGTCTTCTAATGTGCTCAGTTATGAGGGGGAATGGAGCTTACCGATTCACTAGCCGTTTAGGGCTCAGCCAGTAAAGGCTGACACCAAGCTAGGACCTGAGTTTGAGGCCCAGAATTCACACAGTGGAGAGAACCACTCTTACAAGTTGTCCTCTAACCTCCACACATGCAAACACACACACACACACACACACACTATGTATATATACATACATATATATATTCACATACATACACATACAATATTAACAATTTTTTTAAAAATTCACAATATCCTGACTTTACAAAAAAAAAAAAGTTCCAGGACGTTGTGAATAATCTCTCACTCTGCAAAGACTGCACCTTGCCCTGCTCCTCTCCACAGCCTCCATTTGGGTCCACCTGCACAGGGCACTGCTGTTCAGGGCCTGGGCAGAATTTGGGAGCCCTCGGCCTCCACGTGTTGCTTCTGACTTTCCCATCATAATCTCTTGCTTCCCAGGCAGCCTGTGGTACATCCTGCCTCTGGATCTCAGGCTCACGCTTTGCTCCCCATGCCCTGCCCCCCACCCCTGTGCTAGGGCTGTGGTGTGGAAAAGACCTGCCCTCCAAATAGACATCTCACTGGGCAAGAAAGAAGCATATTTGAGCATGTGAAGGAGAGATACCCCAAGGGCGTAGTAGACAGTCCATTCCATGGTCTCCACTTTGGGATGTACATTGGCATCTCCTGGCATCCCCAAGCCAAGGTGTACCCAGACCCACTGCATCAGAATGTCTGAGCTGGAGCTCTGGAAGGATCACTGTTGGGACAGGTATTGCTGCCCGAGTCTGAGTGAGGTCCGAGTCTCCCAGGGGAGACACAGTAGGGTAGGCGACAGTAGCACAGCCCACGGTAGAACAGAATGGCTTGAGTTTAGTCACCCCCTCCCCTCGTACAGAAGGGGACAAGCAGGATGATGATAGGATGTGAGTGAAGGGGCTGAGAGAAGGGGGAAGGGCAGAGTTCTGCAGAACCAAAGACCTCCTGCAAGCATCCCCAGTCCTCTGACACCAAGGCACTGCCTCTAGTGTTCCCCACCTACTTAATCAAGTGGAAATAGCATCTTGATGGAGTGAAAAATAGCTCCAGTGTCCCATAGGGTCCCTGCTCTTGGCCCAGGTCTCTTTGAGAAGGTGGAACCCAGCATGCTATTGGGAAGGATGTATTGCTTCCCCCAGCACCAGACTTGCGGGAGCCAGAAAGGTTTGAGGGTGTCGTTTTGTTTTAAGACAGTGTTTCATGTAGCCCAGGCTATATGCAAACTCTCTGTGTAGCTGAGGATAATCTTGAACTTTAGGCCTTCTGTACAGGCATAGGGAACATGTATAGTGATTCTCAGCTCCCAAGGACTTAAAAACATGTCCCTGCCAGAACTCCAGCTCAGATATTCTGATGTAGTACGATTAGGGGTACAACCCGGTGTAGAGTTGCCAGGGGATTCCAACGTGCCTGGTTTATCAGGCACTGGAGACCTAACACGGGCTTTCGTATATGCTACACAAGTCCTCTAACTGAGCTACAGTCTTCTGGTCAGGCACCTTAGAAGGAAGTTTTCCCAAGCCCGCCCTGGTGGCGCACACCTTTGAGCCCAGCACTAGGGAGGAGGCAGAGGCAGATCTCTCTGAGTCTGAGGTCAGCCTGCTGGACATAGAGCAGTGGTTCTCAACTTGTGGGGAGAGACCTCTTTGGGGGGGTCACAGATTAGATATCTACATTACAGTTCATAGCAGTAGCAAATTATAGCTATGGAGTAGCAATAAAATAATTATAGCGTTGTATTAGAGAGTCATAGCATTAGGAAGGTTGAGAACCACTGACATAGAAAGTTCCCCCTAAAGTTACATAATGAGACCTTGTTTTGGAAAAAAAGCCTGAGAAAGAACAGTTAGGTTAGCTAGACTGGCTAGTATTTAGGTGGCAGTGAGCCAGTGAGAAGTCCCTGGATGGAGATGCAGGGCTGGATGGTGTATTGTTCTATGAGGTTGCCAAAACTCTTGTTGGTAGCACCGGAACCAAGTCCTGGGGAGATGGCTATATGGTGACACTGTGGTTGGACGAAAGTATCAACCAAAAAGGCTCAAGGGTTAAAGATCAGCTGCCAGACTTTTGAGAAAGGTAATTGGACTAGCCACTCACTGATGCTTCCTGATCTGATGGGATGAGGAAGCCAGCACCTGCGCACTGTGGGGGCTGCTGCCATGGAGTGGCATCTCTTGTCCTCAGGCTCCTCTGCTCCCTCTCTGCACCTGTCCACATAAGATAGCCTGTGCTCCCAGCTGTATTCTGCCTCACTATACACGGGCCCAGAAGCAGTGGACCATGTAACTGTGGACTGCAGCCGCTAGAACTGGAAGCTGCACGAGGCCCTTCTGCCTTGAAGCTGCTTTTTCGGGTATTTGTCACATAGATGTCCTGGGGATGCTACACTAAATTTCCACAAGCATGGGAGAGCCGAAGTCTGGACTCAGAGTGTCCCTAGCTCATAGCTGCACCCTCCACTCTCTGCCAGAGGTGTCTCTGTCGCACATCTCCCTGTCTAGTCTCTTGTCACTGAATTGAGAGTCCACATTGCAAAGACCGTTCTCCTGCACAGTCCCACTCACAGGCGCTGTGTTTTGAACATACCTTTTATTAATCACAATTCAACTCATTACAAGAACTTCCTGGGTAGGCCTTGGTGTGACCCTCCCTGGGACTGACTGCTTTGAACATAGCCAGACTGAAGTGTGTCTTCCTCAGCCACCTCCCCTTCTGCAGGTCAGTTAGCTCAGATCCCACACTTGCTGCTGGCCATCGGGGGTCAAGCCAGGAGTCTATGAGAATGCTGGGCCCTTCAGGGAACCAAGCAGTCCTGTGGGCTTCCCCAGGTAGCAGTCACTGTACTGGAGAGGAGCCTGGTGGGGAGCTGAGTTTCTGCTTCAGAAGCCTTTGGTGTCTCCAAGGGGCCATGCCTGCATCTACGGAGGCCTGGGGCTGGCCTGGTAGATGATGGCATGGCAGTGACCCTGAGACAATTGGGGAGAAAGTTCTGGTCTGAAAGCCTGGCTGGCCCCAGGAGACTCTTGCTGTACACCTAAGGTCTCCGGCTGGGTCCTGGCCAAAGTCTTCCACCTGTCTGACAGCAGAGGCTAGGTATTTAACCAGCACATGTCCAAAAAGGGGTCAGCACCCTGTAGGCACCCTGAACCCTGTCAACTAAACAAAGAAAGGAACACTGGGGAAGCCTAAGGGAGGGTTTCAGGCAACCAGCGGTGAGGACCACTCACTAATAACATGCCATCAGTGATGAATCATAAGTACTACCATTCACACACCCACATACATGTACATGTATGCATACAGTCCTCAAGGATTTTAAACAGCTTGAAAAAAAATACAACATGGCAAAATGAAAGTTCAATAAATGGAAGTAAAATAGAGACCAGGGGGAATATGGATAGAGATACCAACACTGGCATTATCCATTGAAATCCTACTGCGTGCAGGAGACAGACTGGTGTTAACAGTTTCTCGGTAGAAGCAGGAAGCCTGGTGAGAGGCTGGTCCCCTTGGGATCCCAGAGTTCCTAATTTGGAAAAGATCTGACAGGCATCTGAACTCAGTCTCCTACACAAAGCAGGGTGCTCTTGGTTTCGTTCATTCACTCATTCATTTGTTCGTCTATTTAGCAGATCCTTGTTGACTACCTACTGTGTGCAGCTGGTAAGCACTGATGAGAGTCAGCATTTGCCCTTGATGCCACTTCCAGCTATGACCCTCTCAGGCAGTGGGGCATAGGTCCTGTCCAGGTTTTCTGGAATGGGAAAGATATCCGTTATTCACTTAGCACTATTTTTAAAAATATTATTATTATTATTACCTATTGTGTATACATGCTTATGTCTGCATATAAGCAGTGAGTGAGTGAGGAGAAAAGGGGGTGTCAGATCCCCTGGAGCTGGAGTTACAGGCAGTTGTGAGCTGCTAGATGTAGACACTGGGAATTGAACTCAGGTCTCTGGAAGAAAAGTATGTGCTCTTAACCACTGAGCCATCACTCCAGCCCTCACTCAGTGTTCTAACAGACTATTCCCCACACTGTTTCATGAATTGCTGTGAGATCATAGACTAAGCACCAGTTTCTCTGTTCCTTCCAAGCCTAGTCTGTGAGGTGGGGGCGGGGGTGACAAAGAGTTAAAGGACCCATTGTGTCAAAGTTGGTTTCTTAGTTGTTTGTCTTGTTTTTCTTTTTCCTTTTCTTTTTCTTTTTGATTTGTTTTGTTTTTTAGACAGGGTTTCTCTGTAGCTTTGGAGCCTGTCCTGGAAATAGCTCTTGTAGACCAGGCTGGCCTCGAACACACAGAGATCTGCCTGTCTCTGCCTCCAGAGTGCTGGAATTAAAGGCATGGGCCACCACTGCCCAACTTGTCTTGTTTTTCAAGACAGGGTTTCTCTGTGTAGCCCTGGCTATCCTGGAACTCACTCTGTAGACCAGGCTGGCCTCAAACTCAGAGCTCTGCCTCCCTCTGCTTCCCGAGTGCTGGGGTTAAAGGTGTGTGCCACTGCCTTCTGCACAATAGCACAAGAAGTAACAAGTAGGGGATGGGAGTTCTCACTATATTTGTAGCTTTCCTGAAATCTGAAATATTTTTAGATTTAGAAATTATTTTTAAAAATGAGAGGACTGGTCTCATAACTTTGCAATGAGGACAGGCATTGGTAAATGTGATTTAATTTTGATTTAAAATTGGACCATTTTTCTTGTTTTTGTTTGGATTTCAGAGGGTCTTACTATATGTAGCCTAGGCTGGCCTTGGCATCATAGTCAAAAATATTTTGGGGGTTGGTTTCTCTGTTTAACAGTCCTGGCTATCAAAAATATTTTGAAAGGAAAAAATTAAGACATTGTAAATGAGGTTTTTACTCCTATGGGTTTTAGACCAGCCTCTGAGAAGCCCAGTGACTTGTCTGTGATCATATGGAATAGTCAGCACCTGGAATCAAATGCTGGCCTGAAATGCTTCAAAGGCCACCATCTTTTCACTACACAAGACTTTCTCCAATCTCTCACCCTTCCTCTAACCCCCTCTTTGTATCTCTCTTACCGATCTATCTCTTCCCCCATTTGTGCCACACTAGGCTCTTAGTACTCTTGATGACATAGAACTGTCACCAGGAACAGCACTTAGAGTAAGGAACTAGCCACCATAATGAGAAGAGACCAAATGTCCTTCCCCATGGCACCATGCACCATGGTAGATTTTCACCTCTGCCCCACCACATGGGACCACACGAAGCCATTTCTATTCTGACCTCCAGCAGCCAGCAGGTGCATCCAGAGTAGCCATCCTTCTGTGCAGAGGCTAAAAGCTCTCAGTGCCTCCCATAGCATGGCCAGGACTGCTTTGCTCAGGCCTCAGTCCAAAGCCAAGTGGATGTCTCTTTCCTACACCACCCCCTGAGTTTGTCCCACGTCATCTGGTTCTTGTCTACTCACCAATGAACTTCAAGTAAGGGGCTCAGAACAGCCCAGGGCTCTGGTGAGGCCCCTTGGAGTTGAACCCACCTCCCTCCTGGAACTGAGTACTTTGCCCGCCCTACACACACACACACACACACACACACACACACACACACACACACACACTCACCCGAGCTCCCACCACATACCCCAAAGGGGAGGTTGGCAAAGGCAGTGGTAGGCAGTGACCTGCTCCTCCAGTTGTCTGCTGTAACCTTCCTCCTGGCTGCTTGCTCTTTGCAATGTTACACTAGACCTGCAACACATGGACGCCCGAGCCAATTTTGTCATGCAAATGAATCCAGTCCATCGTAAATCCTTCAGATGGGGTGGTAAGTCTCCCTAAGCCTTGGGGGTGGAGCTACCTGAGAGACCTTTGCATTGGCCAGACCCTAGGTAAGGACCTGAACAGGCCTCACTTGTGGATCTTCTCTCATGGTTGATTAATCATCTGAGCCCCAGTGGGCCAGCACCCTGTACACAGCCATACAGTCAATTAGTCAGGTCTCAGCCAAGCCTCTACCTGTGGGCTGAGCTGTTTTTGCCATAACCTCCTTACAGAGACAACTGGCCTCCTGGAGAGCCTGAGCCTCCATCTATCCTGAGCTGCAGAAATGAGCATGGGACCTCCCGGGGCCAGCCTCTCATCCATCTGTGACAAGGGTAGGACTGACATGTAGGCAGGGACCAGACTGGCCTTGAAAACTAGAAAGGCCAAGAGGACAGACAGTCCTCTTGTTCTTGGGTAGGTGACATTAAGAAAGCTTGGCCAAAGCAAGGCCAAGCTGACATCTACCACTGGTCAAGAACAGTGCAGAGGGCAAATGCCAGATGTTTCTCCTGGGAGGGCAGCCAGGACTCCTGTCAACCGTAACAAAGGTAAGAAGGGAGGTTATGTTGAGACACAGGGAAGACGATGAGTGACATGGGCCAGTGACAAGACCCAAAGTGGAGGAACCAGGAACGACTCCAGCTTGCCAGGCTTTTGGCACTAGCCTCAGGTAATTCTCCCAGGAATTCTGAGACTAAAGTCATTCCTACTTTATGGATTAGAAAATTGAGTTAAGGGAAATCACAAACCTGGCCAATGCCATCTTACCGAGGCATTTAATTCTAAACTCACAGGCCGCAGTTTTTCTTGTCAATGCTCTTTTCTCTGCTCCTACCAAGTCCTGCCATCAGATGCCACACACAGAGCTGCTGGCAACAGAAGGGAGAAACTGGGAGGAGCGGGGGTCCTGAGTTGACAAAGGTGGAGTGTGACTTTCCAGGAAGTAAGTCGCTCAGAACCCACTACCAATTGCTCTTTAAGCCCCTCCTAAGATGATCCCAACCAGGCAACCTACTGGGCAGGAACTCTGGAAGTTCAAGGCCAGTCTTTCTACAGAGTAAGTTCTAGGACAGCCAGTGCTATAACAAAGAAATCCTGTATGTGTGTGTGTGGGGGTCCCAACTCAGTCTTAGCCTGCAGCCACCTCCTGACCGCTCCTGCACAACACACTTTGGCCCGCTGGTCTCCAGGTCTTTCTCCTGGTGTTCTCTCCTCTTGAAATGTTCCTCCTACCCTGCCTGTTTTCTGAGCTCCAAGGTTTGACTCCTTTGCATTCTGGGTTCTCTCCTTCTCCCCTTCCACCCCAGTTGTTTGCTGACATAAACTGACGACTCTCCTCACTAATCCTCAAGGGCCAGGACGGCTCCCAAGTACCTATAGCACGCTCTACACCAGTGACACCCACCCCTAGGCAGACCCTCCGTAGTCCCTAGTATGCCTGGGGTGCTCTTTCACCCTGATTTCTTCCCTATCTCTACATTCCCCTTTATATATATCATAGTGATATGACACTTGCATTAATCCAAATGCAGGAGAGCCATCCCTGGCTCAAAGCATTGCCATCGCCTAGGCTGACCAAGGCACTTTTGAGGGAGCTAGACAACAGAATGGCCTCAGCTATGAGCTCAGGGCCTCCTGGCCCAGAGGCAGGGCTTTGGGACCTCTCTGTCATCCATGTTGCATACACCAATGCTCTCTCCTGCCTGGCAGCCTGGAAGGCAGGGTGTTGTGAAGGAAAGCACCTCCTTGCAACTGGGTGGGCAGCCTTCTCGAGTCCACCTATGCCTGGGTAGGCTCCTTCCTCTCTGGGCCTCAGTTTCCTGCAAGGCAACCAAAAGGATGCCCAGCAGTGCCAAAATTATAGTTATGAAGAAGAAATAAAAGTAATTTTATGGTTGGGGGTCACCACAGCATGAGGAAGTATAATAAGAGGTCACAGCATTAGGAAGAACTACTGAGTTAGATGAACAAGGGCGCACTGAACCTAGAGACCCTAAGGAACAGTCGGTCCCTAGAAAGAGAGTGGCAGGGTTACCCCATACTCAGAATATGCAGGCCTTGTGCTCACAGGGTTTCCAGGCATACCATTTTATCGGGCCTTTCAGCCTCTCTATGAAGCAGAGTATCAGACCCATTTCACAGAGGAGCTAACAAAGGCCCTCTTCCCAAACTGTCCAGAGCCCAAAGCCTGGCCCTGCTTCTGCTCAATGGCCTGGTTCCTGTCACTCTTTAGAGTTTGTCTTCAGAATGCAGAGACCCTCTCTGCCTGCTTCCGTTGGCTGGCTTGATTTAGGGTAGAAAGTGGGACAGAAGAAAGGGGTACTTGGGCAATAGAAAGGAAGACGACCCGCCTGTCTGGTCATGGTGTTGCAGAGTGTCTGGCTCTTCGTGGACACTCAATGAAATGGTGACTGGGGGCCAAGGTACATGCCGGTAATCCTAGCTGTCAGAACATTGCAACAAGATTGTAAGCTTGAGGCCAACATGTGTTACATAGCAAGTTAAAAGACAGCCCCAGCTACATTGTAAAACCTTGTCTCAGCTCTTCTCACATACTGCCACCACAGCCCCCCCCAAAACAAACAAAACCCCAAAAAACAAAACAACAAAAATCCGTGAGTTGGTATCTGTTCTCACATACATGCTATGGCATGTACACATGCATGCATATATACATGCTCCCATGTGTACACACACACATAAATATGGGAAATAAAAATGTTTAAAGCGTACTAGAGGAAGGAAGCGAGGCGGATCTCATGGGCCCACGTGTTCCGTGGTCCCTCTCACACCTCCATATGGACGGGGGTGCACTCGAACCTCCCAGCAGCTCCATGGCAAGACACCTGAAAGGTCCACCTGAAGACCCCGGGATCACAGGTCCCCAGTCTGCCCTCCCTTCTTGGGCAAACCAGTCCTCCCTTTGGACCTCAAATTCCTCATCTGTAACTAGGTCAGAATGGATCCAAGAAACTGCCCCCCCCCCCGACACCCGACCTTCTCCCCCACCCCCACCCCCACCCCAGGATCTCGACGCGTCTCTGCGGCAAATCCCTGGAGCTCAGGAAACCACAGGGAAGCCCCTGTTCCCACCCTCAGGATGAACACACTGCAGGCCCCATCCAAAAGCCTAGCTAGTGTGCCCTGACCACACAGCCCCTGTCGGGCCATTCATCAGGGGCCACCGTGCACCAGGCTGCTCGCAGAATGAGGCTGCCTTCTGCTCCTGCTTCTGCGGGCATAATGTATGCCCCGCACCAGGCCCCAGTCACTCAATCCCAGCCGGTCTGCGGAGGCCGAGATAGTCCTTAATGAGAAGAGCCCGGCTTTATCTGCTTTCGACTTCAGCCATTATCTCCCCCAGTCTATAGACACGCAGTTACCTCTGACAATAATGCTCACAGGCAACAAATGCTGATGAGTTTTCTATGCAGTCCGCACAATAAGTCTATCAAAACAACCTCGGAAAATTATGAACCCCCGTGACAGACAAATACAACCAGCTTCAACGTGAATTTAGAGCCCCCAACGCTACGTTTCTTTTAATTCTTCAGGCTTCCCTTATCTCTGCTGTCCCTCTTCTGGTGGGAAGATAACAGTAATTCTTCTCTGAGCTAGTTTTTCCCCCCATCCACCCCCACCCCGCTTTTTTTTTCCACCCACTGAGTGAGATGTTTTCCGTGTCTTTCTGCTTGCTAAAGATAAAGGGTTAAAGACCAACTTATGTTGGGTGCTGGGGAAGGGGGAGGGGGCACAGGAGAGGGGGTGAAGTAATCAGCATTCAAGAGATTGCTATCGGAGAAGCTGCGCAGAGAACAGTAATTTTGCTGGCTTCGGCGAGGGCTCTCTCCATCCCCCCCCCACCTTTTTTTATGAATGCACATAATGCCTGGAGTGTTGGGGGCAGATAAAAGAATTAGCAGCAGCCAGGGGGACGGAGGCCCAGAGAACAGGGGAGAATTAGAATGTCTATCTTTGTCTCTTCCGGCTCATCCAGCCAGCCGAGGCTCCCGGCTCGTAAACAATTTAATCTTTTTGCTACAGTTAAAATACAAAGGCAGCAAGCCTCCTTCCTCCAAATGGAAAAGGGAGGAGGAGGGATGAGAAGAGGATGGGGCTGGGGGCTGGGGGTGGGGGCGATGATGGAGAAAGAGAGAGAGAAAAAGGCTGACACCACCAACTTTGCGGCTGCTGGCTTAGTCTCTTGACCCTTGAGATCTTAATAGTGTCCCCTTACCACCCCAGTAGGGAACACACACAGCCCAGACCTAGCTTGGCCCAGCCTACCTAAGGACTGAAGATGCAGCCAATGGGGTCAGGGTTTTGTTTCTGTCTGCCTAAAAGGTGCCATGTCTGCTCACAGGGAGCCTCTTTCCTTGGGTATGCATTCTCAAGGCTTGGTCTTGCTCCTCCTCTTCCCTCCTCTCCTTCTTGTTCCCTTTCCTCAGAGCAGGGCTCAAGTCATATAAAAGGAGCACAACTTCTATTTCCCAATAGACAGTAAGCTTGCAGGGTGGAGATGACCATGTTCGCCAGTTGGCTCAAGGGCATGCCTCCCTGCTCAGAATGGAGGCCCCAGCTCTCCTGCTCACATGAGTTAGTGAGAGAAAAACCAGTATGTAAGAGGGCTCTCTCACTCTCTTTCTTTCTCTCTCTCTCTCATAGTGAAGGGATAAGGGAGCCCTTCTGCAAGATCAGATTGTTTTGAGAAATCTGAGATTTCACCAGATTAAAGAAGCCTCCTTGGGGCCCTAGCTATTGCTAGAGTTACAGAGGAGGCCCTCAAGCCTGGACATGCTCAGAGCAGCCAGTGTCCCTAAGTGTTCACTGTACCCTGCCCCCCCCCACACACATACACTGTGGTCATCTTTAGAAAACCCAGCTGTCCTTTTGTCACATGCAACATGGAAAAAACTAGTATCATAGGGCCAAGCTGGAAACCAGCTTCTCCCTTCTTCACCCTGGTACTGCCTGGAGGTGATGACTTCTGAGTATTAGTATTAGCCTTGAGTTTCCTGTCCTCTCTTGTTCGGGAGTTGATAGATGAAAATCTGAGTGAATAAATGAAGTCACATAACTCAAGGCCTGGGAAGAGGATAAGTGTGAGCGATACATACCACACAGAAAAAAAGGATGAGGAAGGAGCAATAGGAAGAGGGGATGGGAAATCGGAAGGATGGAGAATGGCCAGGGAATGGGGCCTTCTCTTTGCTTGCTCCACTAGCTGGAGACACTGAGCTAATGGAGAGAACCAAACCAGAGGCCAAGGCTCAACTGGTGGCATCCCAGCCAAGGCATAGATATCATCATATCACAATGAAGGCATTGGCATCCTTCCCAGGAAGGTATGGGGGAAATCCTGAGCCTGGGGTCGTGGGATCTAGGCTTACCTGCTGGCTCTTTCTTGTTGGCTCTGTAAATCTGAGCAGGTTCATTTCTCTGACCACTGGGTCTTTTGTCTGCAAAATGAAAATGCTAATGACTGAGAAGTTTGTCTTAGCACATAGTAGGGATCTAGCAAATTGTTGGCCCCACTACATAGAAATAATACCTTGTGACAAGACTAGCAGTGTAACAAGCCAGGGATGCTCTCTGGAGCTCCTGAGAGAAGAATCCAGTTTATTATTTGCTTAGTTATTCACCCAGTTGCTGCCCTTGACTCCATGGTAAAGAGGAGCTGGACTGACCATCTCATGAGAGAGACAGCTACTTCCTCCAATGTCCCTGTATGCCCCCAAGCTGGAGAGTGGGGAGTTCAGACACCCCGTGGAGGTGGAGTTCTGTGGAATGAGGAGGGGTAGCAATCCATGCCTGTTTCTCTGACTTTGTAGTGAGGAGCTACACTTCACACCTCCTCTGGAAGCCACACCCTACCCCCCACTTCCCCTTTCCAAGTGGTACCCACCTTTGTCCTTCTTGCCCTTCACTCCCGTGTCCCTCTGAAAATAACCTCCATGTGTTTCAAAAGACCTAGGAGCAAAGCACGGTATGAACATGGATTTTTATAAGTAGTACCGAGTTTACTGTTTAGTGTTTGCATCTTATATATACCAGACACCAGTCACTCTTTCTGGTTCGGTTTTGTTTGTTTTTTGTCTTCCCCTGCCACCTTAACTAAGACAAGAGTTTCTCTGTGTATCCTTGGCTGTCCTGAAACTCCCTCTGTAGAACAGGCAGGCCTCAAACTCAGAGACTCAAATTCCTCTGCCTCTTGGGTGCTGGAATTAAAGGCATGCGCCATCATGCAGCTTTAGTCACTCCTGGTTTTTTTTTTTTTTGTTTTTTTTTGTTTTTTTTTTGTGGTTGGTTTGGTTTGGTTTGGTTTGGTTTTTTTGGAGTGGGGAGAGCAAGGTTTCATTTAGGCCAGGCTGGCATTGAACTCACTGTGTAGTCTTTCACACCCTTACTCTCTTAATTGTCCTCACTCTGTCTCCTAAGCATTGAGGTCATAGGCATGAATCACTGTACCTAGCTTGTTCCCAAATATACATTTAAAACAACAATAACAAAACAAGTTTCACTATGTATTCCCTGGCTGGTCTGGAACTCATTATGTAGACCAGGCTGGCCTTGAACTCATGGAACTCTGTCTTCTGTGTGGTTACTGTGCCCAGCACTTTGTGGGTTTTTTTGAGACAGGTTCTCATGTAGCCCAAGCTGGCCCCAGACTTCCTAAGTGTCTTAGTTACTTTTCTATTCCTGTGGTAAGACATCATGACCAAAACAACTTATAGAAGAGTTTATTGCGGCTTACCGTGTCAGAGGGTTAGAGTCTATGATTACCGTGGTGGGGAGCATGGCAGCAGGCAAATGGGTGTGATCCAGAGCTATGGTGGAGCAGTAGCCGAGAACTTACATCTGGATTCACCAGCTCTAGGCAGAGAGAGCTAACTGGGAATGGTGTGGGCTTTTGAAACCTCAAGACTCACCCTCAGTGACACATACCTCCTTCAACAAGGGCTTGCCTCTTAATCCTTAAATAGCTCCACCAGTTGGGAACTAAGTATTCAAATATATGAGCCTATGGGGGCCATTTTTATTCAAACCACCACACTAAGGATGGACTTAAACCTTGAATTCTCTCTTTTTTTTTTTAGGTTTTACATAATGGTGTCTCTCTGTGTAACACTGGCTGTCCTAAAACTTGCTCTGTAGACCAGGCTAGCCTCAAACTCAGAGATCTGCCTACCTCTGCCTCCCAAGTGCTAGGATTAAAGGCATGTGCCACCACTGTCCAGTTGGCTTTGAACTTTTGATCTCTCAGATTCCATCATTTGAGTGCTGGGATTACAGGCACGACTCACCACACCTGAATTTTGGTTTGGTTTGGTATTGGGGATTAAACCCAAAATATCAAGCAAGCTAGACAAGCATTCTACCAGCTGAGCTATATCTCCGAATCCCTCCAAATATACACCTTAAACATACATAATCTTGGTCACGTCCTTATCCAAGGCATCTCAACTTGTCCGCATGTCTGCATGTCAGAATCCCATGGGTTAGCTCTAAGGCTTCTTAGCCCTGAGCCCAAGCCTGGAGATTCTGTGTCGGCAGATGTATGTGGACTTTGGGCTCAAGGGGTAGGAAACAGGCTTCTAGGACCCTGGGGAGTTCCACTGAGCAGTCTGAACTGGCGTAGTCTGTCTTTCGCTGAAAACAATTTCATCTTATTCGTTCAGCTACTCAACAACACTTTCTGAGTGTCTGGTATCTGTCCATCTGTCTTTGTGTGTGCTGGGAAGAGATTTCAGAAGAGGAGAGGCTAAAAAACCACAAGGCACAAGAAAGAATGCATAAGGCATAGCCCTATCCTGTAGCAATCCCTGCTCCCCAGGCTCAGCCCCTAATCAACCAACCTTGTTCCCCACCCAGGGTGGCTAGGGCTTCTTCCCCAAGCAATTCTGTGCTGTCTAAGCAGAGGGCCTTGGAATTCTATGTCCTTGTCATTAATCACATCCAATCATCATTCGGTCAGTCATTCATAAAACTGATACATGACCTACTAAACCGCAAGGTACTCATCTGGGGGTGGGAGAGAGATAAGAGCTGACTTCAAGCAGTATAGAGCTTAGGAAGGGTTCCTGCAGCTGGACAAATGCCTCAGAGGTGAGATCTGAGTGAGCAGCTCAGGGGTGGGGATGGGTGGGGTAAGTCAGAGCTGCGGAGGAGACTCCATTCTCCAAAATCCAGAGCTCCTAGGCAAACACAGAGGTCTTATCTCATCAGAGAGGTGAAGCACTTCAGCCAAGGTCACACAGCTGGGTGCTCCATAAATAGGTGATGACTCTGCTGAGATTATTCACCAACCCCAATTACATCTTAACCACTAATAACTTGGCTCACACTCCCCTAATGGGATTTCCTCCTTGGACATCATCAGCCTTCCCTTCCCCCTTCCATTGACACTGGCCAATTAGACAAGGGCAGGTGCTGTGATTGGGGTCACAGTGAGAGGAAGAGATGGAGAGGACCACAGCTCACCCCCAGCCTCAGCTGAGAAAGAGGTGATCTATCTCAGGCACTCACAGCCTGTAATGAAGTCTGGGAGACACTTGCCCATGAGGCAAGAGGGGTGGGTTTGGAAGCCTATGCCACCTTTCTGCTCCCTATCTGAAACCAGCAGGCCTGGAGAGAGAGGCAGGACTACATGGAGATAGACAGGCAGGCGAACAAAGCTGAAGATAGCCAGACAAAGCAAGAAAACAGGGCTGGAGCTCCGGGGCAGCCTGCCTGGCTAGTGTCCAGGCCAGGCCCTTTGGTCAGGTCTCCCTCCTCTCGCCCCAGTGCTGGGATGCAGGAGACCCCAATACCTCTGCTATTCAGAAATACTATAGTGGCTAGAGGCAGTTTCCCCTTGTGGGGCACCACAGGCTCGAGCAGGAAAGAGCCAGGCTCTGCTGAAGGCAAATGGATCTGCAGGTGTGTCAGTGCACCTGTCCTTGGGGCCAAGGTTAAGGGCTTAACTGCTGTAGACTGAGGCACAGAGTTGTGTGAAGAACAGGTGCCTCCACACCAGCTACGCTTGAGTCAGCATCCTCTGCCCCAACCAGAGCACAGTATGGTTCTCTCCTGATCTCAGGGGAGTCCGCTAATCTGGAGACTTGCAGTCCCCAGAGCGCCAAGTCTTTTGGTGCTAACTTAAATCCCTTCTCCTGCAGCTTAGAGCCAATTCCAGCTGTCGCGCTGAGGCATGCAAGCAAAGAGCAGGTGTTTCAGGATGCCAGCTTCGTTCCAGTCCCCCACTCAGCAGCCTGGCCAGCTGGAGCTGTCTGAAGGAGCCTCCATGCTCCGTATCACACAGAGAAAGAGTCTGGGAGTGGGACCTGCCAAGGTTTCTGATTGGGGTGTGAGTTTAAGAGGTATATGTGGTCTTGAGGACACAGGTAGGGGGACATGAGTTTACCTCAATCCGATCCCCACTTAATCCCGGGTCAGACACACCCAAGTCCCAACCCAAAACATCTGCCCTGCTCTGCTCATCCCCTTCCCACACTTTCCCTTCAGTCTGGATATATCTGTCCACAGACAGGACAAAAAAACAAAACCAAGAGCTGGCAAACTGGTGAGGATGGGTCAGGGAAGGAAGGCCAATCCAGGCATACCTTGCAGAAGGTCTCTGCAATTGACCCTTGTCAGTCACCAGGCTGACTGTCCCCTGCCAGTCCCACCCATCCCAGCAGGAGAGCCTGGCTCTGTTGGGCTCCACAGCCTAGAGCACCTGCACACCCTGAGTCGACCCAGGGGGTGCCTGGTCTGCCCCCACGGTGTTAAGTGCAGGGTCCAGGCTTAAGTCGTTATTAAGCTACAGAGGAAGAAAGAGAGGGACGAACAGCCTGTTTATTTCCATCTCTCGACTCCCCCATCACATGGACCTCCTAGCTACAAGAAAAGAGGAAGGGGGGGGAACTGCACTAAACCAAACTGTAGTGCAATTACAGCTGGGGGAAAAAAAGACACACGTTAAATGGATGTTTCTGCACAAAAACCCCAGGCTGACAGCATCTCTGGCCTTGTGAGGGGGAAAGGACTGTGCCTGGGTGTTTACATAGCCGAAATCAGGGAGAATTATGCTGTCATACTGACAACTGTAGGAGGACAATTTTAAAATTACACCGTTCAACACCTTTAATGATTTGTAACAGAAGAGGTGTGGCTACTCCTATTAAATGTGTTGCCAAATCAATAAAAGGGATAATTGGAGTTGTTAGAGCAAATTATAGCAGCGTTTCTTCTGTTGCTGTACAATGTTGCCTTGTAAACCGCTATTACAGGCAGCGCCGTATTTCTCTCTTATTTGGGCGCTTTGTAATGAGTTGGCATTTTGCGGCATAATAGTTCCACTTTCTTTTATGGAGCGCTCACTTTAACTTTTTCTCTTTGTGCAGCCTATAATTTCCTCGCCCTCCCTGCCTCCCCGCCTGTTTTCAGAGGTAGCTGTGCTGCCTGTCAGGTGATAAACTATATTATTTCACATTATTTTCTGGCCTTTTCAATTGGCAGTCAGATGGCGTTGAGGGGTAGATGGGTCTGAAGGGATGGGGTAGGGTGAAGTGGCAAGAGAAGAGCCAGGACCAGAAGGAGAGTTTAAAAAAAAAAAATTCACATTGACAGAAAGGAAAAGTAATGAGAAAGAAGGCTGGCCTTAGTCCCAGGGGTGGGGGCTTGGCCCTTTAAACACAGGACTTTGGACAGAGCTGTGAGCTGCCAGCTGGAGGAGGGGAGACATTGCCCTGTCAGGTCTAAGCATTCCACAATATCTGACTTACCCTACTCATTTAAACAAACTAATAATTATCCCAGAACTGAGGAGATATCGATCCTAACGTCCCCCACACCGCACCACAGGAAAGGTGTGGGGCTCTATCCTGGGAACACCCTGGGACTCCCAGGAGGACTAGCCAGAGGGGACAGACAATCCATTCCCCCTGCTGGGAGAGCTGATAGCACAGGTTCTCTGCAGAGGCTGGAAGGAACCACGAATCTAGCCCTGGGGATGTATCCGTTGTCGCATAAGAGTCCATAGCTTGGTTCCTGACTTGATGGTGCTTCCTTGGCTCGCCCACTCTCAGGCCTTGGCCCCCGGCTGGGACGGAAAGAGTCCTTGGGCAGCTGGGGGCTCATCCTGCGGTGTACATCATTCAGTTTCTGTGACAGCAATAAAAGTCCTAGCCTAGACAAGCCTCACTCAGTCAGTCCCTGCGCTGGCCTACAGGGCCATCAATCTGAATTACCAAGAGGTCTCAATGAGAGACAATTGGAAAAGAAACTCTGCTTTATTACTTCCACGGGGCCGCCATCCTGGAACCCATCTGCTGCCAAGCGGTATGGTGGCAGGAGCAGTGTGGAGAGCAGATAAGACTTGATGGTGGACAAATAAGACTCGTTTGCAGCCAGCGGCATCGATTTGATTGCCAACCAGTAGCAAAATTCTAATTCGCTCTGGTAGGTTCCATGAGCATCCTCCGTTTCCTGTCCTCCATTTATCAAGCTAACTTTATCCTAAAAGGGCACATGACAGTCAAATTGCTTAGGCACATCCAGAAGAAGTTTGGAGGACTGGGGTTCCAGGGCTTGCCACTAACCCAGGACAGTTTTCCACGGACAGACACCAGCTTTTCAATATGAACACTGATTAGTCTCCTAGAAATCCCAGCAAAGGGCAGATGTATGGTCCATGCAGATGATCTTATAATGTCACTTTCCACAGGAGCTGAGTTTTTTTCTTTATTCTGGATTAGGCTTGCTAGTCTTCAGCTCAACCAAGAGTCAAAGGTCAGTTCATTCATGCACTTTTCTTTTCCTGGTACTGGGTACTGAAGGAGGTCACACCCAAGGCCTTGTGCATGATAAGCGAGAACTCAGCCAGCTGGCCAAACTTCCAGTCCCTTAATTATCAGTTTAGCCAGTGTTAACTATCTCCCAAGTTTCCCAACATTGTGCTGAGTGCCTGTGAGACAGAGCTGATGTCCTGGCGGGGGCTGATGACAACTATAAACACAACAGTAGTCCTTACACTAGGATCGTGCAAAGAATTCTTTTACGAGAGGCCTTGGGCTGTGGTAGAAAGAGCACGGAATAGTCCGGAAACCTGGCTTTTGGGCCAACACTTGAGGGCACTTTCTCCCATAAAGTTTCAGTTGAGTTTGTAACTGAAGGACATATTTATTCATGCCAAAAACATATTACAGAGTCCTAGTATGTGTTGGATGCCTCAATAGGCATCGAGAAACAATAATGGGGTAAGCAGAGAACTCATTTCTATGGCGCTTCCAGTCTAGTTGCAGAGACAGACATCAAATAATCATAGCACCATGTAATTACAGAACGTGATAAATGCCAAGAAAAGGAAGGACATGAGTTCATCCATAATAACAACCTGGAAGCACAAAGGAGACCAGAGGGCTGGAGAGCAGTGGCCTGAAATAAAGCTGTAGAGATGGGCGAGCAACCTGGGGTAGTTAGGGACATGTCAAGATCTGGCCCTTGGTCCAAGCTCGCAAGATAACTCCACAGAGGGAGAGTGGAGGAACCCGTTTCCATATAAGGAATCCTGCTTGCTGCAGCCATCTCTTGCAGACTGTATCAACAGAGAGGCTCAATGCAGAAGCAGAGAGGCCAGCTGGGAGTCCTTCACAGTGCTCAGTGAAAGCATGCACAGAGGTTGACAGTAAACAAACAAAAGGACACTTGGCATCATTTGTCACCAGAATGACAAAGTTCTGCCACCGTACTATTCCACCCTGTGTCCATAGAGCGGTGGAAATGTGAGACACTGACTAATTGACAGGATGGAAGGGGTGGGAGTTCTCACAAGGTGCTAGAGGAATGGAAATTAATATAAACACTTTGAGCAGGGTTGGGCAAGGGGGTTGGTAGTTATCTGCTGACGCTAAAAACAAGTGCGTTTTATGACCTAGCCTGAGTTTCATTAAAAGACATGCACTTCATTTATAATAGACAAAAACAGGAACAACGAATAGCGGCAGCAGTAGTCCTCTCTCCCGAATTGTGCTAAAGGACTGACGCCGTCCTTTTTTTCTCATGAAAGGCTTGGGATAAGGTAGAAAGAGCATAAAATCGGAAAACCAGCTTCCAGGTCTGTGCCTGAGGGCAAATGTCCAATAACTGTGGGCAAATAAATGATGCTCTGTCCACATCTTGGAACAACATTCAGCCGTTCAAAAAGGATCAACCTACAGACGCACTCAACACACACAGATCTCATACTAAAAGGCGACAGAGTTCTTTTCACTCCAAGTTCAGAAACAGGCAAGATGCAGCACAGTTCGTGACATAGCTTGCCCATAGCCCCAGGTTCAATCCCCAGCACTGCAGAAAGTAGAGTGGGTAGTCCAGGTCTGTAATCCCAGGACTTGGGAGGTGGAGGCAGGAGGATCAGAAATTCAAAAGCCTCCTTGGCCACAAATCAAGCTCGAGATCAGTCTGAGCTATAGGAGACTCTATCTCAAGTAAGCAAACAAGTGAACAGGCAAGAGAAATCCCTAAGAATTTCAGGTGGGATGTTGCTGCCCTGAGGCACAGAGATGACTAGGGGAAGGGAGCCTGCAGGAAGGCTGGAGTCCTCTCTATCATGCTCCGATGGGTGGGGACACAGGTGTAACAATTCTTCCTGGCAGTGTCCTGAGGATTGAATGAGATGGTGTACAGGAGAGATTGCCCCCCTCCCTCACAGAAGCTTTCTTGCTGTGTACACAAGGGAGGCAACAGGAGCTGGGACTAGCCCAACAACTCACACCACCTGGGAAGAGCACAGTAAATGTTTGGCCACAGGATGTGTCCTGTGGTTTTGCAAAAGCTTCAGGACTGACTGGGAGGCCTCAGAATCAACAAGGCCGGGAGCATGTAGTGTTTACCCCTAGTAAAAATGCCTCTGGCTTCCAGCTGCCATATCACCACTGGTGACTGTCCCCAAGTTCCGTTTTTATCTTAATTGCATTGAATCACACCATTTTCATGGGATAACGGGATTTCCACGGGTGACACAGAGTTGTAACTAAAGCTAGATGAGGCTGTTGCTGGTAAAATGGGATGAGAGGTGCTCGGGGAAGCCACAGAGAGCTTCTCAAGTGTCCTTCTTAACAACCATGTGATGTGGACATTCCAACTGATAACACCAGAGCTTAGAGAGGGGCCAGTCTTTGCCTTGAGCCCAAGCCGTTTCCACCATGTTTCAGCTGCCCTGCTGGTCCTTTGGTGCTGTCATGGCCTGAACAGTATGTGGCAAGGCAAAACTGAGGCCACTGGACTCGGTAGGCATAGGCACGAACTGGCAAAGACCCTGGTTAACAACTTCCCCTGGCAGAGCTTCTCCTCTTCACCCCCTGAGGGGGGACCATTTCATGTTTTACTTCTCTTGAGGGTTCCCTAGGGAGCAATGCTACTTAGGAGAAGCCAGTCCACAGAGCCACCAATCATCGCTGCTCTGAAAGTTTTTTGGGCCATGATCGTTCTTGTCATGGTTGATGGCGTGGAATTGTGGGTCTAAACCAAATTCCTACGTGAGAGCACAGTGTATCCCAAAAGGCTTTGAGGGAACCCTGAGTTTATTGAAGGGAACCCCCATACACACACTCTACCTGCTCACACAGTGGGGAGGATAGCTGTGTGGGGAAGACCATTTATCAAGCTGTAACTACCAAAGCAGAAGAGGTCCATCCAAAGTCTAGGGATCCTCTGCCCTCTGCCAGGGGCTTGACAGTGAAGCCTTGAAATGAGCCTCTGCAGCACCAAGCAAGCAAACATCCAGCCAAGAGCAAGGCAGCAAGGGTCTCCATTCGAAGACCCCAGGTGTAAGAGACAGCTTTACTCTATAATGATCTTTAACTTCCGTTCTGCAGATGCCACTGAAAGTAGGGGAGAGTTCAACCCAAACATGGCTGAAATTCTTCCATGTCTTGCCCTTTCCCCAAACTTGCATCTACTCCAAGGGACACATCTGGAGTTGGGGAGTGGGGACGGGGGGAGTTTGGTGAGTGTCAAAGGATTCTCCACACTCTATTCACCAGCAGCACCCTAAAAGAAGCTCACTCTTGCCTGTGCAGTACCTGCAGCTACGCTCTCTCAGTTCCTGATGGAGGGGTCACTTTTCCCCCTGGTCTGGGCATCTCCAGGGTGCCATCTCCATGCACACACTGTTCAATCATGCCTTCGTGGCTCTCCACAGTGGGTCTAGGCTCTACTGAGATCCAGTCATGTCTCAGTACTGGACTTGGAACCCTCATGCATTCCTTGAGGCTCTGGTTTCTGAAGACCAGAGTCCCCAATCCTCAAGATTCTTACTTTCCATTCAGCCTGTCCCCACACCAAGGGAGGGAGTCCAGAGACATGAGGGGAGTAAAGGGGAAAATCGATATGCATTTCAAAGCAATCCTACCACAAAAGTACCTTTACTTGGTAGGAAAGGTTTGTTGAACCCCCAGACTCAGGCTAGATTGCTGGGCATGATGGTGTACATTTGTAATTCTAGCACTCGGGAGACCGAGGCAGGAGAGTTGAGAATTTGAGGCCCGCCTGGGCAACGTAGTGAGATCTTGTCTCAAAATATAAAGGGGATAGGTGAAATAAGGAGGGGGAAAAAGGAAGGAAAGATGGATGGATGGATGGATGGATGGATGGATGGATGGATGGATGGATGGATGGATGGATGGAGAGAGGAAGGGAGGAGGAAGGGAGAGACATACCATATACTAAATAAAGGAAAACACAAAACCCTGGCTCTAGACTATTGTAGTTCCGACCACAGCTATTTGTCTGTCCCACAACTCTAACTTCAGTCCTTTTAACAGTAAAATAGATTAAACGTATGGCTTGATGTACATTTTTTTTAATATCTAGCACAATGCCTGTTACAAAGTAGGAGCCTAATAAGTGTAGTCTCCAGAAAAGCAGCTAGGAGAGCTCAGAGGAGATTGGGTGGATCTGGTCCATGAAAGCTATAAGGAAGTTGTTTTTGTTGTTGTTTGGCTTTCCTCTCTGTCTCTCTCTCTGCTTGTTTTCATTTGGAAACCCTTTAGAGAGAGAAAGAGAGAGGAGAGAGAGAAAGACTTCAGCATGAAGGAACACCAGCTGGGACAAACTACTACCAAGGATGTTGGCATTTGTGCATCTTAGCCCAGATTCTTTGGCAAGCGTGATCCAGACATGCTGTAAGAATTCCAAGAATGGTTACAATTCCAAGCGGAGGACACATTCACCCTAAGTGCTGCTTAGATCACTGAAGCACTGAGTGTGGGGCGGCAACGGAGGTACATGTATTTAAAAGATCATTGGCTACTCAGGGCTGAGTCAAACTGAGGGCAGGCCAGGGGAGAAAGCTGGGCTCCCTCCTGAAGGTGGTGCTAGTGGGAGAGAAGAGGCTGGGCATTCCTTCCCAGGTGCATTCTAAACCCTCTCCTTGCTTCCAGCTAAATCCCTAGAAAGCCCCATCGCTGCACTACACAGGTTAGACTGTTGCAGGGTTGCCTTCATTGAGTCCAGGCTTTATCACCATGCCCTCGGCTTTTATTGAGGGCAGACACATGAAACGGCCACAGGAAGATCACGGCTACACTGGCTATAAACCTGCAGTTGAAGGCTTTGTCCATTATACTGCACGGATCCCCTGAGCAAAGCCTTGTGTGATGCCTGTCTGATTGGACAAAGCGCTGCAGACTGTAGAAAGGTCTGGTTCTATTAGGGTGGAACCGGGGAGTGACACGCTTTTCCTCCCAGATAGTGGAAATTCTGCAGCCCAATATATTTCCCTTTTCACCCTGGTTGCCAAGAAGCTCATAGCTCTAATTTCTGTCGCCTCGGCTCTGTGCCTGAACACCCTGTCCTCCTTCTCATTGCCTTTCCATTTTAATTTCAATAACTCTTGTAAATGTGTCCTTTGAGAAAAGCTTTTATGAAAAGAATTCCCATCTCAGAGGCTAGTGTACAATAGGTATTCAATAAGTACTTGGTGAACGAATGAAGTAGTAAATTGAAAGGCCAAATTTTAATTCTGGTTGGCAGCCAGGTATGGCAATCCAGAGGCAGATACCTCCAGTGCCAGGGTACAGCCCACAAAACAATAATTTTTTTTTGAGACAGGGTTTCATGCAGCCAAGAAAGCTGGCCTTGAACTCTCAATCTTCATCCATCCATTGCCAGGGAGGCAGGATGGGATTACAGGTGTATGCCTCCTGCCCAGTTTTGTGCTGTGATGGAGACAGAACCCAGAGCTTGTGCACAAGTGAGCTACACTCCCAGCCCAATATGGGACATTTAAGGAATTCACAGAATGGGCTTGCATCAGTCAGCTTTCATTGCTGTAATGAAAGGTGACTTGCCAAGAAAAAAAGGTTTTGGGGTCTGCGAGTTGGCTCAGTGGGTGAAGGTGCTTGCTGCACAAGCCTGGAGGCCCGAGCACAATCTTCAGACCCCATGTAAAGATGAAAGGAAATAACTGGTTCTACAGCGTCATCCTTTGGCGTCCACACAGGTGTTAACGGCGCACATAGACATGCACGCACACCATACACCACAAGAAAAAGTTTTTAAAACTCCTTTAGCTCAGCCAGGCGGTGGTGGTGTGCACCTTTAATCCCAGCACT
>JAQHUG010000027.1:11789569-11853477 GCA_028555095.1 Dicrostonyx torquatus | reverse complement strand
TAGCACCACAGTCTTACACTTGAGTCTTTAGGTCCATTCAACCTCCCAACTATAACGGGTCTCTTCTGGACTGAGGGAGGAAGAGCACCCTATGAATGCTCAAAGTCTGAGTACTGTTCCGGAGATGCTGAGCCAGGAACAAGAGGAAACAAAACTGAAGGGGACCGGGCAGGATCCGAGATATCGTTAGTGACTATCCATCCCATTGCTACCTGGCCTCACTCCAAGTCAAGCCATCTTGCATCCCAGCTCCTGTGCAATTGCATGGACAACTGCTCTTTACAAACTGCGTATAATCACCCATTGGATGCTTGTGTCAACCTGTGAAGGGAACAGTGTAGCCTTGTCCCCATGTTCCAGATGGTAAGATAGCTCCTGAGCTACTCTGTCCCTTATGGCTAGCATATACTGATTGGGGCTAGTACAAGCTGAAATGTATCCTGTAAGTACAAAAGACACAAAAGAATGTAAAATGATTCATTAATTATTTTATACTGATAACGTGTTGAAATGATAATTTCTTGGTTCTAGTGAGTTAAATAAAATACATTCTTTTAAAGTTATCATTATTATTTTATTATTACTGGAGTGTGAGTGTGTGTGAGTGTGTGAGTGTGTGAATGCGTGCGTGCATGCCAGGGCACATCTGTGGAGGGCAGAGGGCAACTTTGGGGAGTTAGTTTTCTCTTTCTACCTGTTAAGGCAGGGCCTCTCTTGGTTCTGCCGCGCTGCTTACTCCAGACTACACAGAGAGTTTAAAGCCAGTCTAGAATACATAATACCCTGTATCTAAACAATCAAACACGTAAGATACATTCATTCCTGATCAAAGAGTGTTGCTTGTTCTCAGCACACTTTTTACCCTGAACCCAGAGCCCCACACATGTTGAACACACACCTTCCACCTCTGGGCTACATTCCTTTGCTCCTTATTTGCTTTTTCTCTCTTTTTAAGGAATATTTATTAATTTACTTATTTAGGGGTAGTGCAGGTGTGCCACAGTGCATGTGAAGGTCAGAGGGCAGTTCACAGGAAGTTCTCCCCTCCCACCATGTAGATTCCAGGGATTCAATACGCTTGTCAGGCTTGGTGGCAAATGCCTTTTATACTAATTTTTAAAACATTTTAATTTACTGTTTATTTTGTGTGTATGTGAGTGGGCCCACACTGGGAGGTCAGACGATACCTGTGGAAGATGGTTCTATTTTTCCACCATGTGGGCCCTGGGAATCAAACTCAGGTCCTCATGCTTGGTAAAAAGCAGCTGAGCCATTTTGCTTGCCCCTTGGGTTTTTTTTTTTTTTTAATTACTAAGGATTTAAAGGTGCTTCTCATGTATATGACTGGTGGGGATGCAAATCAGTATAAACTTTCTAGAAAACAACTTGACAACAGAGATTTTAAATTTTTTAATTGCATATACTTTTATCTACTACTTCATGATCTTCATGATTTGTCTCTTAAGGAGATAAAGATGTGTACTGGGAATTTTTCTTTTTTTGAGACAGAGTCTTACTGTATAGCTACAGCTAACTTGGAACTCACTATGTAAACCAGGCCTTGAATTCAAAGAGATCTGCTTGCCTCTGCTTCCTGAGTGACAGAATCAAAGGTGTGCACCCTCATTCCTGGCATGGATGGAGATTTTTGTACAAAGATGTATGGTATTATTTATAACAGTGAAATATTCCTAGCAATTAGAGTAATGATCAAATAAAATTTTATATACCAATTAGATCATGCTAAACATAAAAATTGTGTCTGGAATCTTTAGTAGCAAAGGTCAATGTGCTTTTTATAATGTCAGCGGGAAAAACACCCAAGAAGGTGTGTGTCATGCTGTGCTATGAATGGCATGGGATGCACATATAGATTTGCATAAAAATGCGAAAATGCAAAAATATTCTGTGAAGTGTTTTTCTTCTGAGATTATGTAGGATATACATTTCTTTACTCTTTCCTGTTTTCTACTGTTCTGAATTTAGCATGTATTACTTTTATAATGAGGAGATTAATATTATAAAAATCTTAAACTCTCAACCCAATTAAAAAAATAAGCAAGACATATGCATGCATGATACAGAAAAACAGGGAATATGGCAGGAAAATGGTCTATAAATATAAAAATCCCCAGGCTCAGTAGCAATCAAGGAAATTAAAATAACAAAGAGATTTTTTTTTTTACTGGCATACCAGTTTAGGAAAAAAAAAAGGAGAAAATACCTAATGGTAAAGAAGTAATGAGATGGAGATTGTCTCCTGTGCTTTGGAGGAGAGTTGTCCTCTTTGTGGAGGACAGATAGGTGACAACTATGAAAATGTTAAAGGTCCATTCTCCTCCATTTGCTAATTCCGCTGATAGGTATGAGCCTACGTGTGCAAGAGGCCTCTATTACCATGCTTAGGGAAGCATTGCCTATTGCGTTTAATATGAAAAAATTGGAAACAAGCCACACGCCCATCAGTGGGAGAATTATGGTGAACACGTTCTGTGGAATAGTAGGTAGCAGCTAAAAGAATGGAATAGAACGATATTTTCTGCCATAAAATGAGGCAGAGGAATAGTCAGACCAGTGCAGCAGAATAAGCACGCTCAAGAAAGGTGTCTATCTAGGTGTGTGTGTGCTTACATATTTGGATTTGGGAAATCTTGCTGAAGGGAGAGGGTGTGAAGCGTGAGATTGGTGTGGAAGGAAGTGGCAGGGGACTTGTCCTGTGGATCCACAAATTTCTCTATCATTATTAAGAGTTTAAACTCAGGGCTCAGTGGGTAACAGCACTTTCCACCAAGCCTGATGACCTGGTGACCCAGTACTCACATGGTGGAAGGAGAGAACTGACTCCTGCAAGTGTTGCCCTTTGACCTCCACACGTGAACTGTGGCATGCATGTGTGTGCACACACAGAGATGTTAGCCAAGAAAGAAAAAAACTAAAATAAAAAGAGTTCAAACTAAGAAGAGGAAACATATGAATTCAAAGCGGCTTTACCACTTTCTGTGTGAATCTGGGCAAATTGCTTAACTCTTCAAAACCTCAGATTCCTCCTCTATAAAGCAGAGCTGACAGCAACTCCACACACCTCATCAGGTTGTTGAGAAAACGCTGAAGCTATGCAGACAACTCCTTCATACAGAGTCCAGTACACGGTAGACCTTCAAATGTCCCTTCACCTGTCACCATGATTTCAAAACTAACCCCACACATAAATGTTCCTATTAACAGCTGTGCAAAATAACAAATAATGCGTGTAAAAGAGGGGACACATAACCAGGCAATGGCAGCAGAGGCAGGCAGATCTCTGAGCTTGAGGCCAGCCTGGTCTACAGAGTGAGTTCCAGGACAGCCAGGGCTGCAAAGAGAAATCCTATCTTGAAAAACAAAAGAGCTGACACGTAAATGGGCAAGAGGGTCCAAAGGGAAGGAAATAGCAAGGCTAGGTGCCTGTACCTAGCCATTATAGCTGAAAGTGTCCCTCTGTAACCCCCTTGCTTCTGTTCAAGGGCAGAATCTCCAGAAGCTGCTTGTGTGAGTTTTCTGCCCCTCAAGCTGCAGGCTGGTGGGTCAGATTAGACTCTGTAGCACAGTGTTTCAGGCTAATGATCCTGCAATGTGCCTGGCACAGAACAAACATTAACAGGACTTCTAGGCCTGGTGGCTTACACCTATAAGCCCAGAACTCCAGAGGTAGAGGCAGGAGGATTTCTGTGAGTCCCAGGCCAGTCTTGGCTACATAATAAGACCTTATCTCAAAAGAAAGAAATAGAGAGAGAATGGGGGGTTCAGTTGATGCTGCTCATGTCAGGAGTGGTCCTACCGTAACCATTCTGAAGTATTTGGTCTCCCGTAAGTGGGGCCCCACCCTATTCAAAGGCAGCAACAATACCCACTGTGACCAACAAGAGCCACTCCTCAGCACCAGTAAACACTCAGAGTTCCACCATGGTGCATCACAGTTGGTAGAATGCTTGCTTACTGCACTCAAAGCCCTGGATTTGATTCTCAGCACTAAATAAACCAGGCGTAGAAATGCATACTTATAATTCTAGCACTCAGAAGGTGGAGGCAGGAGAATCAGAAGTTCAAGGACATCCTTGGCAACATATGGAGTTTGAGGCTAGCCTGGGATACACAAGGCCCTGTCCAAAACAAACAACAACAACAACAAAAAGCCCTAGAAGTTGCGTGGAGAAACAGGGAGCACATGTGCTTCTGAGTGGCATGGCCTTGAATCCTAGTCTTGGCTCTTCGCACCCAGGTGATCTCAGGCTGGGATGTCATCTCCTGGAACCCTGAGTCTAGCTTTCCCACTAGTACGACAGTCGGACAGCACTGATGAGCCAGCCTCATTAGGTCACTGACAAGACAAGCAAGGTAGCATGTGGGACCCCAGGCCCCAACAGAGGTCAATAGAGTTGACTCCCTAATGTTACCCCCCCTAATGGCTAAAAAGGGATGGCAATAGAAAGTGCCCACCTAGCCTGGCTGCCTGGGCCATAGCTAGATACCAAAGCATACCTCCCTAAGTGTGTCAGACACTGCTCTCAGCATCTTACATGTACTACACCTTTTAAAAAAGATTTTTTAAAATTATTCCATATACAGTGTTCTGTCTGAATGTATGTTTGCAAGCCAGAAGAGGGCGCCATATCTCATTACCAGATAGTTGTGAGCCACTATGTGGGTGCTGGGAATTGAACTCAGGACCCTGAAGAGCAGCCAGTGCTCTTAACCACTGAGCCATCTCTCCAGGCCCTGTACTGCACTTTTTATCCTGTATAATCTTGTTTGCTTCTTCCCCCCACATAATTAGCCTCCCTTCACAGATGGGAAAACTGAATCTGAAAACAGGGAAGAACCTCTCCTAAGGTCACAGAGCAGGAGCCGACAAATCACAAAATGACACAGATGGCAAAGCAAGGACATGAGGCCAGGTCTGTGAGCAAGGTACATGAGTTTGCAAGGCCTCAGATTCCTGCCTTCACACACACATGCACGCACACATGCATGCGTACACTCACGTGCACACATGCATACACACATACATACACACACACACACACACACACACACAGAGTCAGCCTTATCGAATGAAAGAAAAACAAGGGGCACTGCACAGCAATGAGACCCTGAACCTGTGTCTGGGCTCTTGGCTCAGCATGAATAACCCTCATGTGGTCTCAACAACACCAAAACAGTCATTCTACTCAGCGGTAAAGCACTTGCATAAGTGCCTGCATTTAATCCCCAACACCACACAGATGCACATATATGCACACGAGTATTTAACATGCACACACATTAGTTATTCACCACCACAAATCAATAAAGATGTTTCTACTTTTCTGCACTACTAAGAATTTCTATTTATTTAAAACACATACATACATACTCAAAAACCTTACAAAACAAAACTAAAATCTCCAAAGGATTAATTAAAGACTCAGGACTTAGGTGTTTAGGCCAAACGAGAAGGCACACCTGTGCTGCCCTCTTGGGGCCAGCAGATGGAAGGGTGGGGGCAGAAGGCCAGAAACAGAAGATCCTAGAGTGACAACAACCTTCACCCTCTCCAGACTTGAAGTTCAGACAAGCCCTGTGGTCACCCAGTGATGCACTGAGCACCCTGTCTCCTCCTGGGATTTCCATGAGGGATAGATGGTCTAATCTCTTTCTTTAGCCCAGATCTAGGTAATGGTTGTTGACAGAGCCAGGGGGTCCCATTCATTCCCCTTACTGGGTGCCACGAGCTGTGCTTTGTGGATGGGCTAGGGGTCTCCTTGAGAATCTGAGGTGTGAGAGCCGGAGGGACAAAGCCAGCTCACATGTGCACATGAAACAGGCTGTATATACATGCCCATTGGGGACAGCACAAAAGGCAGGTGACTGTGTGGGTTTTCTCCCCCAGCCCAAGACCCTCAGGTTCCTTTGCAGACAATGAGAAGTAGTCAGATGGTAAACATGCAGCTAGTTGCGGAGAGCCTCATGCCCAGAGGTATCGCTGGGGATGTGTGGCACTGGATACTAGAGCTACAGAGAAAGACCACACTGTTCCTTTCTTACCTAATCAAACCTCCCGGGACTGACAGAGGTGAACTGGGGGTGGAGAGCTCTGCCTCACCATTATCTCTGCTCTTGTGGTACCTTCTGCTCCCCCCTCCCTCCATCCCTTCCTCCCCTGCCCTCCCTCCATCCCAGCTTTGCTCCCGCCTATGAAAAATCAGCAAATAAAAAGTTACATTAACCCCACCCTGACCTCACCGACATAATACACTGCAGGCTGATGCGTAGCCTTTGGAAGCTCACCGAGAACCTGTCAGTCTCCAATGTCCCGAGCACAGCCTGGGGAGCATTTACCGGATAATTAATATATTAAATGCATGAAAAATAGTTACACAGACCTCCCCCCTCCCCATCCAGAGGAGGGGGTAGAGTGCAAAAAAAAAGGGAAAAAAAAGACAGATTCAGGCTGTATACCATCAATATAAAAGCATCCCCCGAATAGCCATCATAAAAACTGTTCATAATTTTATAGCTTCATTCCTGTTGGAGCACCATAAAGACAAGTCATATTTTTTACACTCAGGATGCCCCATAAAAAAGGGGGGGATGGAGCAAGAAAACTAGAAGTTGGCAGGAGGTGCGTTCACTCTCACCTGAGGGTGAGTGGCAAGAAGGAGCCCCCACGTCTTTCCTATGTGACCCCTTCCTTCCACCTTTCTCTCGGCCCAGCTGTGAATTCTATGAGTCCATCAGGGTAATTATTAATTGGATGATTTTACTACTTTGTATTTGGCCTCTCCCCATTTTTTTTGCTGATTCCATATTTGTCTTTTATGACGCTGGAGGTGGGGGTGGGGTGGAGTACAGCTCCGTGTCCAGGCCCTTCGTTTCTTTCCCTTTCTTTTGGGAGGTGGAGATGTGAGAAATGGCACAGTGGAGCCATTGGGCCCTCAGCTGATTCTGTTAGGACTCTGCGCAGAAGGGAGAAGGAGCCTTGAGCAGATCTTCTTTAAGAGATGGTAGGGGTTCCGGACCAGCTGGTTGAGAAGAGGAAGGAGAATAGGCTATATGGCCTGGTTCCTGATGGCCTGAGTTGGGGTAAAATGAAGGTCACTGCAGACGCAGGGTGTTCAGACTGGGGAGGATCCAGGGCTGACCAGCCCAGGAGGTGACCAGGGCAGCTAGGGCACAGGCAGCTGTCCCTTTCCTGGTCAGCCCTGAGTGACCTCCAAAGACATAACTAGTAAAAATGGTCCAGCCATATACACATGCACATATCTTCAGAGAGGCCTGTCCCTTTCTCTCTGACCCCACCCAAGAGAAAGTTGTGGTTAGCTTCCTGACCCTGGAGTGGAGGAGGCACTGAGGGCAAGGCTCCCCCTCTGAAGAAAACAGCGGGGACCCAGCCCACAAGGGAAACACCATTGCACAGTCCCTTCGCCTCTGTGAGGAGCTGTGGACGCATGGGGGAGACAGACACTCACAGAGAAATACACAAGGAGAGCTCTGGCCGCCTGCCCCATTTACCCTGCAAACCCAGGCTCCCTGAAGAACCAGAGACAGAGAGAAGGAGGGGCTCTTCTGCGTGCACATATGTTGGCTGTGGTACTCAAGTGGGGTTTTCCAGATGCTTAGGAAAAGGTGCTGGATAGTCCTAACCTCTAACCTGCCCAGCCTGGCACACCCAGCCTCCCTGGTTGTCTGCCACTCGGGTGGACTTAGGCTTCTGCCTTTGTGGCTAAGCTGAGATGGCAGTGCCTGGGAGCCTCCTTTAGGGTTTCTTTGGTTTGAATACCTTTGTTTGCTCTGCCCTTCTGTAGAGGTGAGAGGGATCCCCAGAGAGGTACCCTAACTCCCTAATAAGACAAAAAGACCAGGGGACAGCCCACTGAAGAAAAAGTCTTCTCTGGTCATACAGAATCTCTCTGATGACAAAGAATCTGTCAACCCAGTTACCACTAGGGGTTCCCTGAGGGCATGCTGGTCTTCCCATTGGAGGACTCATCTATATGACACCATGCTACCTTCCTCAGATAGAAATTCCCACAGAGAACTTTCTCCTCCCCATCCAGCTGGAATTTGAGTATGCCAAAGGTTTACAACCTTCCCCAGATTTAGTGTTCCCCTAAAACACACTAGAGCTCCCCCAGAACAAAGGCTGTATCCCCTTTGTCAGACTCAGGTTTCCTCCAAGGCAGGAGCACAGTTTCCCCAACCAGAGACACCCTTTACCCTGGTGAAAAATTGGGTGGGGTTTTTTTCCCCCATCAGACTAGAACTACTACCAGCCCAGAGCCTGGGACTCTCTCATAAGTCTGGGGCCCTGGTTAAAGGTATGTGGTTCCTCCAGAATATGGAGGTGGGGAGGGAAGAGCACAATTCCTATTCAGGAGTATAGGGTCCTTCAAAGACTGGAAACTTACACACCTCAGGCTTCCTCAAGGCAAGATCCTGTGCTTGCATCCTTTGTTCGGCCTTGCAGTGGGGAGAGTGTTCAGTCCCTGCTATGGTTGAGTCTGGTGGCTCCATCTGTGAACTGGACAAAAGGGAAAAGCATTATCAGCCCCCCTGAGTGCCAGCCACAGCACCAGGCCCTTCACACCCATTATCTCCTGGCCTCACCACCACCCTGCAAAGTGGATAGCCTTATCCCTTCTCTGCATATGAGACTGGCCTGATACTCAGGTCTCCAGCTCCAACTTACTCAGCCTGCTTGGTCCTGGTCTCCCCTGCCCCTCTTGCCTAACTCTACTGATCCGTTCCTATAAAAAGCAGCCATGTGGACCAACTCAGGTCACAAACACAGACTTCAAGCTAAGAAACAGCCTCATGCCAAAGGAGGCTGTCCTCCCCTCCTTGGATATTCAGCACCATGGACATAAGCAATAGAGCCAGGCTAGCCTATGGGGGGTCAGCACACCCTTTCCACCCTGGTGATAGTTCTAGGGTTCTGTGTGCCTAGAAAAGGGGGAGGGGAATGTTGAAGGGGCGGGGGTCACTGGGGAAGTTAGATCTGTTTGTTACATTTTCATGATGGGGTGGAAACAGCATTGAGTGTGTGTGTGTGTGTTATTAAAAACAGGTCCACTACCTCTTTCAAACCAGAACTAAAAATGGGGAGAGGGAATAAACATCCTCCTCCCCCAGAAGGAAAAGCATCAACTAATTTGAAAAATATTTAAGAAACTCTGGGTCGTCATCCACTCGCCTCTCCCTGCTCCGTAATTACACTGCAGTGCCTGATATTTTCATGGGACATTAAACCAGGAGTCAGGTGATGGGTTCCTTCCGTCTACGCCTATCCGTTAGCCGCCAGGCCCCCGCGGACCTTGACATTATTAATAGTCCTATTCATTAAGTATTACTCTTGTAGAATGAGTAGCATAATATTGGCCTGGAGATAGGAACAGGCAGAAGGAATAAGTCAAATTAATTTTCCGGAGCAAATGCCCCGGTTCTGTAAATGACATTCTGTACTGTTAGCATTTTAAATGTGGCACAAATGGCAGGAGACACAATTTGAAAGCAAAATACTAGAAGACATGGCTCAGGGTGGAACGTGGCAGCGGGAAAATCTAAGAGCGCCAGGGACCTGGGGGTGGGAGGGTCTGGCCTGTGTAGTGACAGGGAGAGGAGGAGTTTTTTTTTAATGGAAATTTATTTTAAATGCAGTTGAGGGAGGAGGAAGGTAGACAGTGTAAGCAATGCATGGGACACTGTGAGTGTGTGGAGGTGTGTCTGCCGGAACAGAGAGGGGGCTCAGTCATGGCTCTCCCTCCCCAGGGATGGTCTCCAGGAGTTGGAGCTGAGGGCTTTCTGCCTCTGACTCACTCAGCAGGATGCTTTCCTTTGAAGTCTCTGGTCATATCTCTTGGTCTTCAAGGTTTGGTCTTCAAGGTAGATGAGGACACTCACTCACTCTGCATTCTATCCAACATCACTGGTCATTTCTGGGGCAAATATGACATCAGATTTTAGAGTACAGGATGCCCACATGGTGGGGTGATATCTGCATCTCCTGGGAGCTTAGAGTCCAGTTATACAATAGGGTTTGTGATTTGGGGAGGGGCAATAAAAGGGGATAGAGTGTTCAATGAGCCAAAGAGACACTCCTTATTGAGCAGATCAAGGGCCACTTGCTAGAGATATTGGCCTTTATTGGAAACAATGTAAAGTTGGGCATGGAATAACAGAGAAGGATCATCTGGATGAAGAGAGAAAACCAAGACTGGTATAGAGGGACCAAGAGGGCTATTGCACAGGACAGAAGCCTTGGGAAAGGCAATACTGGACAGGCCACTCTCAGACAGTCCTGTGTGACAGGCATCCCAAAAGCTAGTCTTGGGAGATGGCGCCTTCCCTAAACGACACCCTTCTGCCTCGTTGTTCCCAAGACACACGGGCAAGTGTTTGCCAGGAGTGTGGAAGAGCAAGTCATGCCTCGGATGGTTTCTTGTTCTGTACCCCAGTGAGCAACTGAGCAAACTAGCACTTCATCAGAAATCACACTATGCTTCCACAAAGTTAGATTATGTGTGAAAAAACAAATGTCCACACAGATGGACATGGTGACCAGGCCTCTATTATTCCCACAACGAAGCCAGAAACAAGATTCCTTTCCATCGAATTCTTTGTGGGATACAGTGCCCATAACCTAAGTAGGTACCCTGGAGTGTACCAAACATCCTGAAGGGTGGGCAGGGTAGCCATCTCAGCACCACCATGTCTGTCCTTCAGGATGCCTTTCCCTCCCCCACACTGAAGATAGTACTATCCGGACTTACATGCATCCTGTCTGGGGCCTGAAACCATTCAGACAGGATCCGAGGAAATCAAATCTCCGCTAGATCCTAGAATCCACCCTGAAAGCACGTGACATTGGAGGCAGATATAAACACAGAAGGAACTTCAGCATTATAGTTCATGGCAGGAGAGACATTTACAGCAGCAGATCAACACTGGCTATCACTTACAGTAGCAATTACTGTATGCCAGACCCTGTTTTAAGCGTATTTACACACATTAACTCATTGAATCTTTTTATCAACCTTTGGAGTAAGTGCAGCTATTATCCCTCTTTTACAAGGGAGGAAACGGAAGCACATGAGGGTTAATTATTTTGCCCAAAGTTGTATAGATAATAAGTAGCCAGTTTAGGATTAAAGTCCAAAAGGACTTCAAAGCCTACCCTTTAAAGGCTTATTTGATGAAGCTGTGGACAGCAAGGGCCCAGGGCACACAGGGTCAGAGAGACGGTCTGGAAACTTCTGTGGGCCAGAAAACCACAGGTGTTGGCATCTTAGACAAGGACTAGTAGTCAAACAAAGAGACTCCTCCAAGTTCAAGGGAGGAGATGCTGTCTTAGGTTGGCCGTATTCATTGTTAGCCTTGGAACTAATAGCAGCAGAGTGGGGATATTGCCCCTTTAGTCACTGGTTCTGACACTGGCCCTGTTCATGTTATCAGGGGGTGGAAAAGGGAGTGATGGGGGGGAACCCTGGGGTGGGAGTCAGGATCCTGGTCTATCACTATGGATCTTGGAGGAGTTAGAGCCTCTCTGAGTCTCCAACCTTTTCCCCCTATGATAGGGTTCTTTCTGTGTAGCCCTAGATGCCCTGGAACTTGTTCTACAGACCAGCCTGGCCTTGAACTCAGAGATCCACCTGCCTCTGCCTCCCGAGTACTGGGATTGAAGGAGTGGGCCACCACCGCCCAGCTGAGTCTCCACTCTTTATTTGTGAAACAAAGACCTGGAATCAGATATGTAAGTTATTTTCCACTCTGACACTTCACTAATGTGATTCTCAGCTTGCAGTGCACACTGGAACCATCTTTGAGTAGCTTAAAAAAAATAGTACTTAGGCTGAACCCCCAAGTCAACAGAACCAGAATCTTCTGGGGTATCATCCATATATGGGCATTAAACAAGCCTCCCCAGGTACACCAAAGAACTGAGGCCATACTCTCTGCATAGCCCTACCAGAGATCTTTTTCGTTTGTTTGTTTGGTTTGGTTTGGTTTTGGTTTTTTGAGGCAGGATTTCTCTGTGTAGCTTTGGAACCTGTCCTGTAGACCAGGCTGGCCTGTTTCTGCCTCCTGAGTGCTGGGATTAAAGGCATGTGCAGCCACTGCCTGGCTCCTATCAGAGATCTTAAAATCTGATAAGGATGGCTAGGTCAGGAGTGGAGAATGTGTTTGCAGGTAAAGGCATTTTTCCAGTAGGACCAAGATTCCTAGAGCATTCTTCATGTAGACAGAAAAGCATGTTCTCAAAAATGACTGACTGGAATCAAGTCACATGTGTGGACAGGTCTCCAAGATGGCAACCACACAGCACCTCTTGAGACCAGGGTTCTGGGTGACCTAGCATCCCAGATCATTCACATCTAGCATCCCTCCCTCATTTTGAAAGTATCTTCTGCAAGTTTCTCCAGATGCATTGGGCTTCCCACCTCTCTGGGGGGCAAGCTTGAGTTGGGGGACCTCTCCCATCAATGCTAGAAGAGAAACCCTATGTTCTCCTACAGAAATGAATAAATACATTGAGAACCACCTCCACCCCTTTTTTCCCCAATTTAGTATTGTTTAATATGCATTTAATCAGGCCATTCGGTATTACAGCGGCTATGTAGCGTGACTCCCCCTGTGGGCATGGGGAGGAAGGCGTTATAGGCCATTAGGCTAAAGTAATATGTATGAGCAGTCACTTTTCCCCAGGGTGCAGTAACTATTTTTGCTCCCCAGTCGTCCCCATTAAATCATTAAACCTCATGACTATACTTTCTGAACTCTACCATGATCTTTAAAAAGCCAAGCACTAAAGGGCAGCTGTCACCCTCCACCGCCCAGGCCTCCAAGGCTTTATGTATTCAGAGCATTAAGTCCTTGTCAGTCTATACATCATGAGGGGTGGAGTTACAGCCCACAAGGAGTTGGCACCCATCTCTCAGTCCCCACTGGGATCTGTCCATAGTGCTGAAGACCCGTCCACCAACTCACATCTTCTGTGCTTTAGCCAACTAGATTTGGCTTTCTCAACTGGCAATTATTTGATGATCAAATAGTTAGAGTTCGTCAAAGTCTTTTTTTTTCTCTTCTACAGTGGGTATGATACGTCACCCAAAAAGTGTGTGATCGCTAAAGGAACTGTGGATGTTGTTACTGTTTGGTTAGTTTATGTGTATGTATGTGTGTGTATGTGTGTTACTGCGAATCAAGCCCAGGGCCTTATACATACAAGATAATGCTGTACCGCTAAGGTGTACTCAGTCTCAAGATCTGTGGATATATAGGTTAGGTAGGATTCAGAAAGCTGCTAGCTGACAAAATTTAGACAAGTCTGATCATTAGTTTCTTAGTTAAATCAGCACCAATAACATTGATCATCCACTAGTGTTTGGTTTTAATGATACTGTAAGTTATTTTCAAACTAAGGACACTGCACACTTATTGATATGGATTAATGTGTGGTTAATAAACATTAGTGGTGTTGATTTGATCCTATTATTTAATTAAATATTTACTGTATGCTGTCAATACTACTTGGTTGTATTGCTGACAGGTGTTACTAAAAAAGATCTTCCTTGGGCTGGAGAGGTGGCTCAGTTGTTAAGAGAACCAGCTGCTCTTCCAGAAGACCCGGGTTCAATTTCCAGCACCCATATGGCAGCTCACAACTGTCTGTAACTCCAGTTCCAGGGAACCTGACAGACACCCTTACACCAGTGCACATAAAAATAAAATTGAATAAAATTTTAAAAATCTTCCTTAGGACATCTCCCTATACAGGAATGAAAAAATGGACCACCATCAGGAGAAAAGAAGAGATAGTATGCTTTTGTCTGTCTCCTATTTATTGCATGTACATTTAAGTTGAATGGACTCTTGAGTCCCTTCTCTCAAGACCCAGTCCCAACCTTGTAACTCCACTACCCAGCTCCAACTCCAGTCCCAGTGCTTCCCCAACCTCACCCACAGGTGTTTCTCCCACTCTGCATCCATAACCTGCCTTAGCATCAGAAAGCTGGACAGGGAAGGGTTAAGCATCTCTGCCACCTCCAACAGGGTCCTCCTCACAGGCTAGGAAACAATGGAGCCATCAGTCTATATTTGACCTTTGCCCCCACAGCATTTATGACTTATTCCTCTCCTCCACTGCCTGCTGCGATTCAGCCTTCAATCTCCCAGCCCTTGCCAGAGCAAAGCTGGCCCTCCCCCATGCCCTCCCCAATCTCTGAGGTCCCCCCTCCTTCCCCTTTCTCTCCTGCCTTCCTCACCTATCCTGCATGCCGACGTTCCTGTCTAGTCCCATGATCTTTTATTTTCCCTTCCCCTTTCCACCCTTGCCCTGCTCTTCACTCCAAACTTTCTCCCTTCCTGTCCTCTCCCTCTCTCTTCTCGGTTGTCTTCTATACTCTTTACCACACTGAAGCCGGCTTTACCAGAATTGGGAGAGAGTACCTGGGATATCTTAACTTCCCTTCCTCTCTATCTCTTTAGTATTCTCAAACCTACAGATCTCCTCACTCTCTCTGTGTGTCTCTCTCTGTCTCTTATCTCCCAACAGTGGCCATGAATTTGATACAATGAACACACAGAAGTGGTTTTTGTCCTCTCAAGGGGTGTGAGCCCCAAGGAGTTGGATAAGGTTATCTAGACCCAAGTAGAAACAATACAAGAAGAACTGTGTGTGGCGGCAAAACATGAGTATACAACCCAGACATCAGAAATAAAAGACTTCCGTTTTCTTCATCCACTAACTTGAGCAAGTTGTGGATCCTCTCTGAACTTTTTCATGACCTACAATGCAGGATTCAATGGTACATGCTCGGACCTGGCTTTCAAAGTCATTAAAAGTATCAGTACAAAGAGAACTAGATGCGGTGGTGCACACCTTTAGTTCCCACACTTGAGAGGCAGGGGAAGGTAGATCTCTGAGTTTTAGGCCAGCCTGGTTCACAGAGTGAGTTCTAAGACAGCCAAGGCTACAGAGAAACCCTGTCTCAACAAAAAATAAAACAAACAAACAAAACACTAAGAAAAGAAAAAGAATAGAAACACACAGAGATTTTAAAAAAAGCATCATAATTGTAGGGTCCTCTCTAAATAAGAGGGTAGGGTATCTTTCCTAGGGTCTCCTTTTGCCCCTACTCCCAGCAGAAAGGAGGAATAGCCACCCCACCCAACTTTACAGCCTCTTCCAGTTTCCAAAGCATAACACTGTCCTACAGTTGGAGGACTTGGTCAGCTCCATTTCACCTAATAGATCTGCTCTCTGGAAAAAAGTGACTGCCTGAGGCTACAGTGCTAGCAACACAGTCAGGACTTCAGCTGAAGTTTCTAGCCTTTGTGTCCAAAGCACTCTTCAGTACCCAGAGGAGCCACAGGAGAAAGGGTGCCTATTCCTTCTCCCCTTGCTGTGTGTGCGCCAATCCTCCACCAGCATTTGAATGAAGAGACTAAATGAACAAAGGTCCCTCCCTAGCCAACTCCACAGTACTGTGTCTGGGAGAGTAGGGGTATGTCATGGATGGTGAATCACATGGTCCCCTTCTCTCCGAGTTTCAGAGAGTCACTTCATGGCCACTGAGTGAGCTCTGCTCTCTGGCATGAGCGTCTCTCCTAGGGAAGGGGTCTGCCTGCCACCCCCACGTAGACACACACACACGCTGCTCAGTCCCTGCCCCCAGTCTGTGACAGCAGCCTCTGTAATGAATGACTCTGCAGTGGGGCCTAGCAAAAGGACAGGAGGCCATGAGACAAATCATAGCTGCCAGGCGCTAATCTTCCCCTGGGAAAGTCACCTCCACCCCCCTCATCCATCACTGGGCACTAGGCTGCCATTATACCCCCCCTCAACATACACCCAAGACAACCACTGGCCCTTTGGATGCATGTGAGAGATGCAGAGAGGCAGGATATTCAGGAACACACAAGCAGACATGCTGCCAAGCAGCCAACACACAAAAGACCACTGGTGCCCCAGCGGTAGCTCCCATCTCAGACCTGTGTTCTAGAAAAAACACCCAAAAGAAATCCTCAGAGCCACACATCTGTTTACATGCCTAAGAAAAGTTTGTTGACAATCTATTCCAAGTACAGCAATGGCACACAGAGAATAGTAATGATGAACAGAACAGGATGCCACCATGGGGGAACCAGAGAGCCACAGGGGAAGAGAAGGAGACCAAGGGATGGCCAGAGCAAGGGATACAAGTCTCAAGAGAAGAGGAATATGGGATCAAGTAGGGCTTCAGGGACCACTTCATGCAGGAGACCTTGAAGGACGGGTGAAGTCTGAGGGAGTGGAAAGACGCTGGCCCAGGAGGAGAGAGAAAGCCGAGCAAGGGCAGGTTGTGGAAGGCAAAGAGTTTGAAAGAGATGGGGCAGTTATTTGTGCAAGGACATTGAGTGGCATGTTTAAAAGGCCAGCTGTCTTCATATACCCACTCATCCTCAAAAGACACACACTCGCCTACTCCCAGCATGATGGAAGAGGGACCAGTTCTACTCCTGTGTGATCAGCTCCATGGGGATGCGTCCAGCCACTTGTACATCTCCTTCCACTAAAGAGGCTGTGGGGGCAGGGACCTGATTCCATAAGCCATGTCACTGAGTGGACACCCTGTGCATAGTCACCCTTATCGTCAGCATTCATTAAATACTGTTTAGAGAGAGAAAGGAGCACACGTTACCACCCACTAGAACACAGGACCCATGGACCATAGACTGTCAAGTTCCCGAGATCAGAGGTTTGCACCTAGTAGATGCTCAACGGGTATTTGTAGAATCAAAGACTGGCCCAGTGAGCTCACTGAACATTGGTGTTACGCTGTACCATGGGCATAAATATTTACTACCAATGCCACTCATTTTGCAGAAGAGAAAACTTAGCCTTGGGGAGATTGGGTAACTTGCCTCTTAGCCATGCAATCAGTTAAGCAGGGGGCCTTAGATCCAAGTCCCACTTTGTCACTAAAGTGCATACTCCCTGCCAACCATGCTGAGAAACGGCGGCCCCAGCATGTGACTTTTATATCTCTGCAGTCATTGCTATGCTTCAAGGAGGCATAATTTGAACTTCCTCTCCTAAGAATCTGCATAACCATGAGCTAACCTCACAGGTGCTAATATACATGTTTCTACAGTTTGACACAGCCAGCCCACTGCAAGGCATCCCAGTACAAGCTCACGCACCCAGTTTCCAAAGTAGATAAATCTAGGAAGCCTCATTTGCTTTACAGGAAAATGAGAAAGAGAGAGAGAGAGAGAGAGAGAGAGAGAGAGAGAGAGAGAGAAGGAAGGAGAGAGAGGAAGAGAAGAAAAGGGAGGAAGGAAGGGAAGGAGAGGGGACACTTCTGGACACCTCTCACATAACTGAGAGAGGTAGAAAGTGAAAGTAAGGGCCTCAGTGTTTGTGGATCTCATTCTGGCATGAGGAATGCCCACTCCATGGTGCCTGTAGAGGAAAGATTATCGCACCCATTTTATGGAGCAGGAAAAGTGAAGACTGAGTCTAACACAGTATCTTTCCAAGGGCTATTTGAACCAATGCAGGACCAGGTAACCAGATACCTGCCAAGGCCTCATGCCCGTGGCACTTGTGTTTAAGTGGAGAGAAACAGAATATAAACAAGCAAATGGACAACTGAGGCGTGGATCTCACTCTGGTCCATGCTATTGAGGAACAAATGAGGTCAAATGTGAGTGTTTAATGAAGATATGGAGGCATGGGAGCACCCCTCAGGGAGAAACCCACGCTTCCTATCTGGTTCCCCAGCCCCTAAGCAGTAAAGAAACCAGAAAGGAATTGAGGGAGGGAGGGATTCACTCTGCTTCTACCATTCTGCTCTGGAATCCATCCAGGTGGGAAGAATTGCAGAGAAGCAAAGTGAATTAGAAATCATTGCCCCCCAGTGACCCATCTGAGTCAGCTCCGCAAAGCCCTGGCACAAACACTCAGGAAAACAAAACAAGAAAACAGGAACTTCAGCTGGACCAGTTTTGATGAAGCCTCTGAGCAGGGAGTCCCGGGGCTGGGAGTGGGTGAGGAGCATGAACTAAGCGAAGGGAAACTGGCAGGAATCCAAGAGCCAGATTGTCCATGTTGAATGGCTAAGCTCAGTTGCTTAGGGCACAGCTTCAGATGGGTGACTGGTCACCTCTGCTCATGGGTGTGCTAGCTTCAGATGGGTGACTAGTCGCTGCTGTAAATGGGTGTACTGATGGTACCCACATCTCAGAGCTGTGGAGAGGATGGGATACATCCACCCTTGTGCGGTGTTTGCTGATGGTGTAGAAGGTCAGGGACACTCTTTGGATGCAGCTGGAAAAATGGGGTGGAGGAAGAAGTCTGGGGTGCAGACAGAAATAAAAGAGGAAGCAGGCATGTAGAGTTACAAGGTTTCTGTTTCACTTCCCCCAAAGCTTAATAGATTTCTAAAAGGCTTATTATCACCACCTAAGAGTTCTTTTAAAGGATCTAATTATGAAACACCAAACTAGCTAATTAGGTTTCCCAAGCTTGCCTTGACACAGGTGCAAACAGGCTCTCTGAATGGTGGCCCTGGCAGAGCTAGGAAGCGAGCTCCCAACCAGCGGGGGTGGAGCCTACCTGTGGCCACACAATTAGGCCTGTAATTGTAGGCCTCCTCCTGGCCTTGCCACTATAGGCAGTGCTCTCTAGGACCTCTCTCCCAGATGGAGTGGGAGCAGGACCCAGAGAACAGGGGCTTGCTTAGCTTCTCAGGGGTCCCCATGAACTTGGACCTAGGATCACAGCAAATGGGTGTCCCCAAGTCCAGCTCAGAAATATCTTCATGTACTATGCCTGTCCAATCTGGGGCTCAATCATGGCCCAAAACAAAATCATTAACTTATTTAAAACATAAGATGTGGGCCAATGAGATGGCTCAACTGGTAGAGGCACTTGCTTCCAAGCCTGAAGACCTGAGTTCAATCCCCAGAAACCACATGGTAGGAGACAACCAAGTCTTACAAGTTGTCCTGTGACATCACACATGCACACAACCCACACATGAGTACATAAAATAAATAGTAATTTTAAAACAACAGACTCAGCTGGGCAGTCGTGTTACACATCTTTAGTCCCAGCACTCAGGAGGCAGAGGTAGGGGAATTTTTGTAAGTTTGAGGCTGGCCTGGTCCCTGGTCTACAGAGTGAGTTCCAGGACAGTCAGGGATGTTACACAGAGAAACCCTGTCTAGAAAAACTTTAAAAAAAAATAGACTCATTCACTATATTTTTATTTTTGTGGCTTGACTGTGCTGCTCTCCAGAATAAATTTTGTAGATGGGAATGTCATGTCACAATGTCAGAAAGTTGGACATACCCACAAACTGAAGTAAATGGTCAAGGAACCAGGCTTTCAGCATTCCACTGTCTCTCTCTAGGGCTAGAAAAACCCAGGGGTGGCAGCTACAGAGATGCTAAGAAGACATGCGTGATCTTACCCATCACTGAAGGATTGGGCATGTGGGGGCATCCATGTGTCAAAGCTGACTGTGCCCTGTAGGCCATCCCTGCAAGGCCATCCCAAATGCACATGAATCCTAAACATGATGATTTCCAAAGTACATTCCCCATTTTTGCAATGGTCAAGGTCCTTCTCTGGGCTGCACCCCAAAGGTCTGACCCCTCTTTCCACATGGTGGGACCATGCCTCTGGAGGCTGGGACACAGAGCACTGGCTTCAAGCACCACATGACTGTCATCATTGCCTGCTGGCCATGTCCCCACCTCCCACTCCTCCTCAGCTGTACTCCTCTTGGGTGTGATGAGAAATCACCTTCACAACATTGGGGCCTGGAAGGCTGTGCTAGCTACTTGTCTCTCGACTGTAGTAAAACACCAACCAAAAGCAACCCGAGGAAGAAGGGGTTCGTGTTGGCTCACAGTTCAAACAGCAGTCATGGCGGCAGGAACTTGAGGGAGCTGTCCACATCCTGTTCTCAATCCGGAAGCAGAAGGCCATGAATGCTGGGCCTCAGCTTGCTGTTTCCTCTTTATTCTGTCCAGGAATCAAGACGGTTGGTTCTTCCCACCTCAATTAACCTCATCAAGAAATCTCTCACAGGCGTGCCTGAAGATGTGTCTCTAGGGTCATTCTAAAGTATGCCAACCATCTCTACAAGCTCACAACTCCCAAGGAATTCCTTCTGGAATTTTCTTCCAGATGTTGAACTGAAGGTAGAATGTGAATCCAACCCATCATCTAGGTCCTTCCCTGGCAGCCCGACTTGTCTCCTCATGCCTAGCCCCAACACGGGGCTCCTTGGATCCATGTCGGTTGCTATTTCTCTCACTACAGCATAGCTATTACCTCCTATTCAGTCCATCGGTGCTAGGGAAATGCTACAGATTTTCTCAATACATCTTTTAGATCATGCCACGGCCTCAGAACAACACCCACACAGATCAAAGTCCCCACAGCACAGAGCATGGGAAGTCTCCTTTTACTTTGACAACAGTAGAGGCCTCACCTCTTAGAAGCACACTTCCATATAGCCTTCATGCATACATAGATGGTTTTGTGGGCAAGATGGGGGAGCTGTTCTATGAAAATCAAACCCTACTCCTTATGTCTGTACAGGGTTAATTACAAGTACATTCACTATCAGAGTTTTTTTCTTTATTATTAATTTTTAAAAATCATTGTCCTAGCTGGGCAGTGGTGGTGCATGCTTTTAATCCCAGCACTTGGGAGGTAGAGGCAGGCTGATCTCTGTGAGTTCGAGGCTAGCCTGATCTATACAAGAGCTAGTTCTAAGACAGGCTCTAAAGCTATAGAGAAACCCTATCTCAAAAAAAAAAATAAATTTCCTGACTCTATACAAGGGTTAGAGACAGGCAGAAGCTCAGGCTATCTTGGTCCCTATAGACAAGGTTCTGAAGGAAGGGAGTGTACAGAAAACTGCCCCCCCACGCTGGCCAGAGAACCAGTCTGAAGTGGTTAGACACTAAGAAGTACTGAAGGAAGAACCCTGCGACACAGAGTCCATGAAGGAGGGACCCGGGAGAAGGAAAAGGCACACGGGCCAGTTTGGGATTCCCAGCTAGTGGTCCTCCATTGTCAGCTCCACTCTCAGGACTTTCACTAGGGTCTCATGGCCCTTGCTTTAGACTTGAGTCCAGGTAAGAGACAATTAGAACATTTAAGTACCAAATACTTGGAAATGTCTTTTCGCCCCATTAACACTCTGCTTGTGTGAACACAACTGAGCCTTTGGGCTGTGTGACTTGAGACTAATAACTATACTTCTCTGGGCCTTGGTTTCCTTCTGCATAAACTGGAATGGGTAGGCTGCACCAACCCCTTTCAGACCCTGTCCTGAAGAGCCTAGGGCTTAATGAGAGCTTCTTGGAAAGCCACTTGGGGTGGGGTGTGCGGAAGAGGGTCCAAGAATCAGAGTCCCTTTGTCAACAGAGCATCTCCATGGGTGCCAGATGGACATATCACTGGCAAGAAGTCTGTTTGGCTTTAAAAGGTCCTTGGACCTGGAAACTACACCCAGGAGCCCCACCCCCACCCCAGGAAGCCCTTGGGGTCATGGTAAGGATGAACCCACATGGTAATGAAGCACCCACAGTTACACAGATGGCTGGAACACTTCCCTCTATCTCTGTGGGCTCTGTGGGCCATGTGCCAAGGGCTGGAGAGGCAGAGATAAGATAGGAAATGGCTCTGTGTCCCAAAATCTCATCCAGTGGGAGGAGACTCCCATAGCCATCCTTAAGAGGTAACAGGCGGTGATGGCACACACCTTTAATCCTAGCACTGGGTAAGCAGAAACAGGGAGATCTCTACACAAGGCCAGTCAGAGCTATACAGTGAGTTCCAGGACAGCCAGGGCTACACAGACAAACCTTGTCTCAAAAATGGGGAAAAAAAAAAAAAAAGACTTCACAGAAGCTAGAGTAAGACTCGGTAGCAAAGCATTTGCCTAGCACGCATGAGGCCCTGGGTTCTAAGCCCACACAGAAGGGAGAAAGGGAGGGAGGGAGGGAGGGAGGGAGGGAGGAAGAGAGGGAGGGAGGACTGGGATGGGGGACAAGTGGTGGCAAGCTATAGAGTAGCCACAAATGTGAGCTAAGTCTTGGGTTTGTCACTAGGAAGCTAAGCAACCTTGTTCATATTATTTCTCCTCTTTGAGCCCCTCCGCTCTTTTATATGATGAGAGAAAGAAAGAAAAACAGCTTCAAGGGGCCAGGCTTAAGACACAGCAGGTAAGTCCCCAGCTCATCCGAGGAGGTGCAGAAGGCGCTGTAGGTATAGCTGCCCCGCAGTGAGATTTCCCTGTCTTCCCGTGGCCCACCTGCCTCTGAGGGTCAGAATGGCTCCCTGGGCTTCGAGGTTAACCAAATGATCCTCCAGCACACAAAGAGCTTAACCTGGGCTGGCTGCTGCTGGAGATGCGGAGGGCCCAGCCACCTGACGGTCACTGACCCTGAATCTGGTGCTCCATGATTGCGTCTGCAAATCCGTGAAAATTTCACACCATTTCCTGCACAGCAGTGGGCTTCATAATGCTGGGAGCCAAGCCGGTCTGGTAATTGGGGCTGGAGTGGGGCAGAGTCCAAAGCAATTAATCCAGCCTCCTTCCTTGTTTGCGCCAGGATAAGCCTGACGGGGTGGAGAATAATTGGAAATGAGCGGCCTCCGTCCCCAACTCCAAATTAATATTTTCCTGCCCTGATTTAATTCCGCCCGGGAACAGTGACACAGAGACACGCCATGTCAAACGCTAAGTAATCTACCACGAGACACCTGAGGAGGGACAGGACTTATTTCTTGTCTCTCTCTCTCTCTCTTTTTCTTTTCTTTGCAATTGGGGGTGGAGCCAAATGGCACAAGGTAGCAGCTAACAAGACAGAACCTTGGAAGCAAAAGAAATTTCCAAGGATATCTGTAGTCTAATCTCCCTCCCAGTTTAGGATTTGGGAAGGAAGATAGACCTGCATTCAGTCCTGACTGCCACTTAAGGGTATGACCTGGGGCATATCATGTTACCCCATTTTACCTCAATTTTAGCATCTGTAAAGTGGCGAGAATGCTACATATGCCCATGGACAGTTACTGCAAAGGTGACCGCTAGCGTTAGGTATGAAGTGGAGCATGCTAGCACACACCTGTAATCCCAGTACTTGGAAGGCAGAGGCAAGGAGAACACCGCAGGTTCGAGGCCAGTCTGGTCTTCATGGCAAGTTCCAGGCCAGCCAGGGATACTTAGTGAGACCTTGTCTCAAAGCAATCCCCAAAAGGAGCTGTATTTCCTGTTAGTCCAGGTTTTACTTCCCAGATGCAAGCACAGGGCACTGAGACTCTAGGGGGAATTAAGTGCATATCTCAGTCTTTAAGAAATTGTGTCGAAGTCCCAGATACACAGGGTGGGTACACAGAAGACGTCTAATCTTACATAGGTTCTGGCCGTCAGCAGATACAGGTGAGGGGTCATCCCACACCAGAGCAGCCTAACCTCTATACAGTCCCTTGTCCACACCCTCCTTCCCAGAGCTTAGCTGCCTCTGGGAACCCTACCTCTGAGTGCAGGGTCAGGACTCTCCGACCTGCTGGTTTCTGCTGAAGCCTTCTCAATTCCCACTAGACCCTTCCTTGGTCAGCCAGGAAGCCTCTGACAAAAGGGAGGGGCCTCAAACTAATGACACCAGGAGTCCTACTAGCCCCTCAAGACTGAGCATCTTGCTGAGTGAGTCCAACAAAAGACAGCCAGACAAAACATGCTGTGTCATGCAGTGGGCAGACATCTTGGGGAGAGCAGAGGTCACAGGAGTGGAACACACAGAAACCCCCATCCTCATCCCAGGATACTCAGGAATACCTGAAGGTCACAAGACAGCAGGAATCATGGAAGCCAACAGCCTGGAACACCTATTATATGTCCCTCCCAGTGTGGAAGGACACCAGGACAAGGGGCAAGGAAGAAGAAGGTGCCTCACTGGTCTCCAAGGTCACCCAAAGAAAACCACCAAAGCCAAAAGCAGGTGTCCTAGACACCTTGGGAAAACACTGCACATGACAGCTGATAAGTAAAGGAGAGTTGAGGAACACAGGCAAGCCGCACTCAGTCAGCTCCATAGGGAATGGCTCCACTCTCTTGCTGTACTCCATTCTGCAGTCAGTACTTAGGGATGAATGGATGGCTTGCCACCTAAGCCCAATGCATGTAACCTCCGTGCCCCCAAACTCCACTAGAACCATCCTAGCAACACTGCATCTCCAACCCACAGGCCACATGGCATAAAGAGGAGGCAGCGCAGGAGGAGCCTGCCTGGAGGATGGGTGACGGAAGCAAAGGACATCCCTCTGAGACTTGGGGTATCCTCAGGTAGGACATCTGGAGGGGTTGTGGGCATCTGGGGGCTCAGAAGCTGGAAGAGGAGATTAGTGGCCCCTTAAGTACAAACATAGACATGGAGCAGGTAGGTGAATGGGTTTCTGGCAGTCTGCCTCCACTGGACTTTGTTTTTCTGTTTAGGGGGTACAGGATGGGTTCTGGATTCAATCTGGGTTCTTTTTAAGAACTGGAGAGTACAGAGAAGAGGAGCAGCAAAGGAGACAGAAGAGAAGCGAGTAGAAGCTGGGGCTGGTTTGGAGACTGTCAGGCCATGACCATTTCCAATCTTCCCACAGAGACTTCGGGGAGATCCGTACCTCATCAACATTTTGGGGCCTGGGCCCACGTGTGACGGTGGCTACAGGCTGGCACAGGGTACAGCAGAGGCTGCAGGGGTCTCACAAGGAAATAGTGGCATCTCTTTATCCCATCCTACCAATGTTCAAGGATCATAGGACCACACAGCAGGTACAGTTCCAAGGCTCAAATGAACGCAAATGTTTCCCTGCTGTCAAAGTCCAGGGAGATGCTGAAGATGGATCAGCTCAGAGCAGAGAAGAAATTCATTGTGTCAACGCAAGGTTCTGGACTCAGGGGGCGACTAAGTTAAACACAACTTAGAAAGAAGAGGGGAGGGATCCAGGATTAAATACTAGGAAGGGGTAGTTGTGAAACCACATCTGTGATTTTGAAAGGAACAAGAGACCTCAGTTGGATCAATGAAAGTCAGTCTTGGGAATTTCACTATTGCTATTGGGAAGGAGGCATCCCTTCTGTCTTTCTTTTGTGTTAAACTCAAAAGATGTGGGCCATCTTGTCACTATGAAGAGCGATCGTATGTCAGAAAAGTTGGCCTAAAGGAAGGCCAAAAGAACTTCAAAATGAAGATAGCTCCGAGAAGACTGTTTTAAATTGAAGGGCTCACTTGGCCTCTTCAGCGTCAACCAGTTTTCATTTGGTCTTTAAAAGCCAGTTCACATCTGGGCTTCTGTTCACTTCCTTCCTTCTGGGCAGGACCTGTTGGCACTGACACAGTTACAAACATCTTGTGGGAACCATGTTTAGTATCAACCCCTGCCTACTTGGATCCCCAAGGAGGAGCTCAAGGAGAGTGAGATTACATTCATTTTTTTTATATAATGGGAAAACTGAATCCTGGATAAAAGTAATAGCTTATCCAAGGCCACTTGACTGGTTAGGGAAAAAGAGTGAAATTTGAAACTAAGCCTTAAGACTCTTACTCCATGGGCCAGGATAGAGCTCAGTGCAGAAAGCTTAGCTACTATGCACAAGGCCCTGGGTTCAATTCCCAGCAGTGAAAAAGAAGGCTTCTAGGTCAGGTGTGGTGCACATACCTGTAAACCTAGCACCCAGGAAGTTAAGGCAGGAGGATCATGAGTTCAAGCCCAGCCTAGGCTTTACAGTAGGGCCTTCATATTTCAAAAAAGAAAGGAAGGAAGGAAGGAAGGAAGGAAGGAAGGAAGGAAGGAAGGAAGGAAAAAAAAAAGAAGCCCCTAAGACTTTCTGAATTATCCTGTGTCCCATTTTTCCCAAATCTGAAAATATTTGTATTTGGTGTGTGTCAGAAGAGTATGTGTTTCTGTGTCCCCAGAGAGATGCTGTGGCAAATAAAGGTCAGGTGGGTGCTATTGTCATATCTGACGGCTCCCAGATCTAGTGAGTGCAGGGATCCCCTCCAAGTGACCCCAGGACTCCTGGACCAGTGGGATTCCCAAGTTGCCCCCTGCACGCATATTGCCTGACAGTAACATGGCCCCGGGAGAGTCACATGCTGTGTGTCTGGGGCAAGAGTGCAACCTCTCTGAGATTCAGTCAAGGTGAAGTTAAACACAGCATCAGTGTCTTCTGGACTTTGACAGGGGAGTGCTTGTGAAAATCACACTACCCAAGAAGAGCACCGTGACGCTCGCACACAACCTGTCATGAGCGTCTCGAGGACCCAGGCTCTGGATCTGCTTTCTGCAAGTAGAGCATCAAGGACAGATTTACCAAAGAATTTTGCGAGATAGTTCTCCTAACAGTCGGAGTGATTGGTGCCTGCTGACCCCAGCAAGGAGTCAGAACAAAGGTAGCTGAGACTCAGGGCCAAAGTCCCTGGAAATGTATGGAGCTGAGGAAGAAGTCAGCTGGTGACCAAAGGTGACTGCAGAAAGTCGAGATACTTGTGGAAGCTGCAGCCTGGTTTCTAACAGACGGGCCAAGCCTTATCACCAAGCCCTGGGCAGCCTGCACTCAAGGATAGGACATTAGACAGGGCTTGACCTCCTTTTTGCAGGGGGAGGGGGAATGCATTCCCACTCTGTTACCCCGAGCTGGAGGGCACCACAGGTTTTGATGGATGAATAGGAGCAGAAGGGACACAGACTGTGCCCCCACAAACACTTCAGGAGCATCCTGTCACCACCATCGCTCTTGCTCTTTCCTCTACCCTCAGACTGGACCCCAAAGTAAGGATGCACGGAACCACAGTAGCCCACTGTAGATAAGAACCAGAAACCAAAACAAAGATAAGGAAAAAGAACCCATGTGGCTGTAAGCACTGGGTTGGAGAGGGGTTATTTGTTGTTGCGCTTAGAAGTTAGCAAGCAAGAAAGAAAAAACAAAGCCGGGCGGTGGTGGCGCACGCCTTTAATCTCAGCACTCGGGAGGCAGAGGGCAGGCGGATCTTTGTGAGTTCGAGACCAGCCTGGTCTACAAGAGCTAGTTCCAGCGCAGGCTCCAAAGCCACAGAGAAACCCTGTCTCGAAAAACCAAAAAAAAAAAAAAAAAAGGAAAGTAAAAACAACGTTCAGAGCATTATATCCTCAGCTGAGAGCGTGCTCTGCCACCCAAGGGGGCAAGGATGCATATGTGTTTTTAGATAAACAAATATAGTGCCTGGAAATCCTATGTGAGGAGTCCCAGGGGGAACTTCTGAAACGCAGATCCCCCAGAAACCTCTCTGGAGGTTGAAAGCAGATCATCTAAGGAGTTTGCCTGTGGGGGTTTGGATTGGTGTGCAGAGCTGGGGATCAAAGCCAAGGTCTTGCACATGCTCAGCAAGCATTCTGCCTTTAAGCTCCATCCTCACCCCCAGAGAGAGAGAGAGAGAGAGAGAGAGAGAGCGCCAGTGCAGCGGCCAGGAGCTGATGTCAGGGTTCTTTCCCAGTTGCTTCCCCCCGACCCACTCTGGGACAAAGACTCTTACGTTAAACCTGGAGCTTGTGGTTAGCCACACTGGTTGACCAGTGAGCTCGAGGGACCCTTCTCTCTCCATGTCCCCAGCACCATGGGCTGCTGCATCTGGCTATATTACATGAATGCTGGATCTGAACTTCATGCTCAGCTTCAGCAGTGAGCACTTTGCAGACCGCCATCTTCCAGTCCCCACAGGGGCACTTTTAGCAGGTGCCGAATTGACAAGCTGACTGTAGACAGACCACTCCTTGGGAAACCCCGATCTGGTCAGGTGCCCAATTGACAAGCTGACTGTAGACAGACTACTCCTTGGGAAACCCCTATCTGGTCAGTCTAACCTCTGTGTTATCCAGAATGGCAAAGCCACCTGCCAAAGGTAACTCAGCAAGGTGCTAACAGGCAACTAATCTTCAGTCCTTTCCCCTGAAGCACAGCCTCTTACCCTAAGACTCAGGAAGGACAGGGAAGGAAGCCAAAACCAAACTCACAGACTGAAACCGCATCTCCAGAGAGACACCAGCAATGCTTCAGACTGAACGGGGTCCGGTCTCCACACCCAGCCCAGGCTGTCCTAGGGGTATAAAGGGGTAACTCCCAGGGTTGGGAAGAATAGAGGGGCTGGGGAGAAGAGGCTAAAGGAAAGAGAAAGAAAAGGAAGGAAAAACTCGCCTCGCAGCTCTGTCCAGCCCAAATCTCCCGGCACGGCTGCAGGAGCTACCCTGGCCCTCTTCGATTTTGATGTACAGTTTGAAACAAATCAATAGCGGTATAATAATACTCAGCACGCTGTGTAATTTTTATATCATTAGTTTTCATTTTCCGCTCCCCATGCATCAAAAAACTTACAACGGGCTCGTAAAGTTTATTTAGTATTCCATGAATTCCTAATCAGTTTCATTTCATAATGATTCAGGGGCCGCCCGCTGCCTAGGCCCCGTGTCAAAAAATCGATAAAACCAACACAGTTTTCCTGATGGCGGCTGCAAAAGGATCTATTGTCGGGGAATTATGATTTATGCCCCGGCCTGAACCGTGGGCAGCAGCCTCCACCCGCGGCTCCAGGCCGAGGTCCTCGCCAATAATGATTTATGCCCCTTCGGGTGGCCCCACCCAAATGCCTTGCCGCCCTGCAACTGGCCTGAGGGGAGGGAAGGAGAAGTCACAGGGGACGACTGCTGGTCCTCAACGCATCCTTGCCTGGCCCAGCATCTGTCTGTACGTCCTCCCACCACCCAACAAATCCTAAGTAATGAACTGAAGTTTCGGGGAGCCTCCCTTGGCCACAGAAAGCCACAAAGGGAATAGGACTGGGGCAGATAGGATCAGAGCAGGGGTGACCCTGGTTCCCACTCAGCCTCAAGCCAACCATCTTGAGCTCTTCCTCATTCCCAGCCCTGTCCCAGGGGCTCCAGGGACCCTGATTGAAGAGGGGGTCCTCTAAGTCACAGAGCCTCGAAGCTGGCTTCCAGAGCTTCTGAGGCAGGGATGGAAGCCCCCAGAGACTCCAGTGTCTCTTCTTGGCTGGAATTCTAAGAGCTGCCCCACGGGAAGCTCTCGTACCCTCCCCCACGGGGTGTGATTAATAGGTCCAGGAGACATGTTAATGGGACGAGTATAAAGTCCAACAATTGCTTTAATTAACAGTAACTAACCTGGCAGGGATAAAGAGATCTTAGCTCGACTTCAGCAGGGAGTGGTTGCCGCAGAGTGGTGAACAGACAACTGGGGGCATCGGTGTTTGCACCCTGCTTATCCCCATCCCGGAATTTCTTGGCCTTCATGTGGAGTCTGAGTAAGGCAGAGGCGGTGGGGGAGAGGGGGACTTCATTTAGTTGGGATGATGCAGGCAGAGATTTGGGGACAGGGTCCCCAAAGGTACTCTATTGTGATCACAGCTGGCCATCCAGTTTTAAACTCCAGTAGAAACCATGGCTCCTCGTCTCTTCATTCGTTTTTCATGTATTCACTCAACAAACATCCAGGAGACACCTACAGCTACAGACTTGTACATAACCAGAAAGAAAGGACTTTCTCAGGGTGGCAAAGCCGGGATCCCAGTTCTCCCAGTAAAGGGATACAAATGACACCTACCCTGCCCAACAGGCCATGGCTATACTCCGTAGCCTGTTACCCTCTCCATGGGCGTGGGTCCGACATTGCCACCTTCTTCAACTCTACTCTTCACCCCTCTATCTTAGCAGCAGGGAAAGGAACCAGACTTTGGGACCTGGGTTTGAGTCCTGGTTTCTTCCACTCACCATCTGGACCACCTTAAAGCCATTTCTTTAACCTTTCATCTACACCATAGCAACCCAGGTGTCCCGTGACAAACACTTCCAACCCCTCTAACCTCCAAGCTCACAACCTCCTTAAAACTCATTTATACCGTGTTGGGGATAAAGGGGTTCTGAGTCTGTCTCCCTCCTCCCAGATTAGTAAGAAAACCAAGCAGAAGTAGCCTCCAAGGTAGGGCCTAAGCTGCTATTCCTGGTGCTGTGGTTGAAGATTTGAGCCAAAGCTCCTGCCCATGCCTCAGTGTGAGACAGAGACTGGTCCCTGCAGCGGAAGCTTGACACTTTACAACTCCAGGGACCAGGTTCTAAGGCCCAGCAGCCTCTCCCAGGCCTAGAGGCAGAGGTAGGAAGGCCTGTGTAAGGAGTGGGAAGCTAGGTGGAGGTGGATGCTGGGAGACAGTGCTAGCTAGAGAAACCCTGGCTGTTCCCCAGAAGAACACCAAGCCAGGGCTCCCAGGATGCTAGCCTTGCCTGTCTGCCACCCTTGCTCATGTACCCTGTTCTCTCTTCTTTCTTTACCTTCTGCCTCTCCAGGACTCATTTCCCTCCTTTCTTCCCTCCCTCACTTGGGACAATCAGCTCATCATCCTGTGACCAGGAGGGGTCCTGAAGCCGCAGGGCTGCGCTCACAGTCTTGAGAGTTTGGGGGAACAACCTTTCTCTTCTGCTTCCCTCTCCACCGCCAGGTCCCCCTCAGCTGTCCCACCCGCCTCCACCCTCAGCTTAGGGACAGTCTTTCTGAGAAGGTACCAGAGCAGGGCAGGAGCTTCTCAGTGGCAGATCCAAGCAAGAGCTAACCACATGCTTGCATGCAGCCTGTTGGCTGGGCTTCCTCCCTCGGGACTAGGAACTAGGGGGCCAACTCCTCTCCCCTCTTCAGACACCTCAGATGCACTTGGCTCCTCCACCCTGAGCTGACTCTGTCTTCAGCATGGCCACCTCCACTCAGTCCATTCCCCTCCTCCATTTCTAACTTCAGATCTCATAGACTGAAGACCAGGGCTGGCCAGACCCAGCAGCAGCGCTGAGATGCTGCCCAAGCTCCTAATGTAAAGATGGGTCCCGCTTGGGGCTCAAGTGTCTGCTGTTTCTGCAGTGAAATGGGCCTATGGCGGTTAGTTTAAATTGTCAACTTGACACTCCCAGACTCACCTGGAAAGAGAGTCTCAGTGAGGGATGGTCTACATTAGAGTGATCTGTGGACATGTCTGTGGGGCACTGTCTTAGCTGCCTTCATTGGTGTGGGAACACCCAGTCGAAACTGGGTGGAGCTGCATAAGACTGGGTGTAAGCATCTGGACTGTTTAAGAGTAGAAGAAGACTGGGTTCTAGGTGTGCACACATTTATTCTCTCTCTACTCTTGGATGTCGTGTGACCAGCTGCCTAGAGTTCCTGCCTTAATGTCCATCCGCAATGATGGACTGAGATCTGGGATTGCAAGCCAAATAAACCCAATGACACCTTTCTCAAGCAAGGCCGCACCTCCTCAAACAGAAGCTTCCTCAAACAGAGCTACCACCTGGAGACCAAGTGTACAGTCGTTGAGGCTTGTGGGGGACATTTCGTTCAAACTACCACAGTCTCCCTTGAGGACAAGACAGGAGGCCAGCCTCGAGAGGTCAGCTGCCTCATCCCTCTTCTCAGACAACTCTGAAGTTGCCACTGTCACAGCTTCCTGAAGGAGGCCAAGGCCAGGTTCTAATGTAGATCTCAGCACCCCTGTGACACAGCTTTTTCCTTGTCTCCATTGGGCAAATAAGGAAACCGAGGCCCAGGGAGTTCAGTGGTCTGTCTGAAGTCATCTCTGCTCACACATATTGGGAATCAGAATATGGGTTCTGGACTCTGGAGCCTGTGAACGTGATATGCGGTCACACTAGGGCAATCCAAGTCTCCAAAGGACATCCTAACCCTACCATGCTCAGAAAGAACTGGGGGAACCTGAGCTCTGGACCAGCCCCTAAACATCCTGGAGAAGTCTCCATCATGGGCTCCCTGCATCCAGCCTCCTGGGCTTTGAGCTACAGCACCCTTCCCCAGAAAGCAACCTGCATCTTTCTCACCTCTTGCTTCTGCTGTTATTTCTTCCCAGCTAGCCACTCTAGCCTGTCATGGCCTCTGGAGGAGCCACAAGGAGGTCAGTGATTCCAATGGAGTCTAGGCCTGGAGCTCCCCACATCCTCTAGACAAGCCCAGGCCTTGTAGCCACCAGGCCCAGGCTCTGGCTCACTTCTACATTCCTCAACCAGGAAATACTGAACATGGAAACTCCTTAACCTTCCTGCGCCTCAGTTTCCTCCTCTGCCAAATGGGTCGAAATTATCCTGCTAGTCATGAGGCTTAGCTGTCACAATGGGTTACATTGCAGCAACCTGGTATGCTCCTAACTCTGCTTCCCTCTCTGCTCCTTCCTCCCAGGGCCTAAAGTGTCTCATCCCTCCTCCTCCATATGCCCTTTGTGAGTGCTCCCCTGGGGAGCCCTTACCTTTCCCGAAGGCTAGTTGGGAGGTGGGAATCACTAAAAATGGAGTTGCTTTAGGCTGAGTAGGAACGTATGACAACGGGGTTGAGCTATGTTTGAGGATTCCAGAGGATATGACCCACCAGACTCTGCCACAGGGATGTGCACTATGTCCAGGGTTCAAGGTGGTAGGCCATTTCTTCTCTACCTGATGAGAAGCCTGAGAACCAACAAGGACGAGCTGCTCAGCCAAGCAGCACAGCTGGGAGGCATCTAGACCCACCTGGGACCCCCAGCCTGTCCCAGGCGAAAGAGAAGGCACTCTGCTTCCAACCTCAGAGAGAGTCACAGCATCGTCAGCCTCGGCCAGTAAGGACTCCAAGTTCTGCCAGTCCAAGGCAGCTGGCAATGAAAATACCACCCCTAATGTAGCTGAGGTGAAAATCAGCAGGAACCACACATTGCTTAGGGGCCTGCCCAGTTCCAGGTTAAATCACATAACACTAAAACCAGCCCAGGAGTACCCAGCCAGCTCCAAGGCTGCCTTCAGCAATACTGAGAACATGATATCCCAAATTTCACAAGTGGGGAGACTGAGATTCAGAAAGGACCAGTAAACAGGAAGTGGGAAGCAGTTGGGGGTGGTGGTGGCAGTTTCTGACCTCAAAATCTGCAAGACTCAAGGCTCCTCTGTACCCTGGACTTTCTGAAGCTGGGTGGGTATGATGGGTAGTGTTGGCTGTCAATGTGACAGAATGTAGAATCATCTGGGAGACAAAGTCTCTGAGCACATGGGGTAGAAGGGGTGATATATTAACTGAGTGGAAAGACATGCCCACTGTGGGTGGCACCATTAACTGACTGGGATCCTGCTGGACTGGGAGCAGAGAAAGGGAACAGCAATATTCATCCATTCGATAACACTGACTGCTTCAGGCTCCTGCTGCCATGATTTTGCCATCATAATGGGCTGTGCCCTTCACCTGTGAACCAGGACAAGCCCTTTCTCCTATAAGTTGACTCAAGCCCCTGGAGCACACGTGGATTTGCTCTGAGCAAACATACATAGGCCTTAGCCTAGTAGTTCTCAACCCTAGATGCTCAGTGGAGACACCTAGGGAGTTTTTGTGCTGATTTTTTTGTTTTGTTTTTTGAGACAGGTCTTACTATGTAGCTCTGGCTGTCCTGGAACTCACTAAAGTAGACCAGGTTGGGCTCAGACTCACAGAGATCCTCCTGCCTCTGCCTCCCAAGTGCTGGGATTAAAGCTGTTAGCCACTAGGGAGTTTTAAACATGTCTGTGTGTGGCCCCACCCTCAGGACACTGATGGAAAGCTTTGGTTACATAACCAATCAATCCTTACAACAGCAAAGAGCTTGTATCTGATCTGGACACAGGTTGGTGGGTAGTGGCCACCTAGAAGAAGAGGTTCTGCTTCTGGGATGGCCTCTCCCAGAGCTTTAGCAAAAGGCTTCAGCTCCTCACTGTATTACAGCCAGACCCTCCTGTGACACAGCAGCTGGCTCCCCGCTGAGCATAGGAATCAAGACAGTGCCAAGCAGACTCCGCTGTCTTCTGGGACCTGGCCTTGTAATCGCACACTGTTAGACGGAGCCTCCGTTCCAGGAGTCGTGAATTAGACTCCATCTACAAAGGTGGGGTCGGGGAGGTCAAAGCATTTATAAATATATTTTAGAGCCATGTGAGACTGGGCTAAGTGTTGGCCACCCCTATGTGTGGCTGAGACCCAGTGAGTTGGAAAGAGGCTCAGGGGGACATGACTTCAGAGCAACCCCACCCCAGGGAAGAGCACCTGAATGGCTTCACCCCTGTCTGACTACTGGCTTCCTTCCCTGGCACTCTCAGTGCCCCTCATCTGGAGGGCCCCTCAAAGACCTCTGCCTAACCTTCCTAAGCCTGGCCGTGGCCCAGCGCCCCCAGCTAGCTGGTCCCAGGTAGGGCTTCTGGCCTGTTTTCGGGCAGGAATAGGTCTCCATGAGTCCCCACGCACACCTATGTGTAAGTGCATGCGTTTCCCCACTCACCGAACAACCCCACCACCCCCCTTCCCTTTTCTGGCCCTTGACTCTTCCCTTTCTATCTTTCTCTGGTCTCTCGTCCTCTGGATTCACAGACTCCATCAGGCTCATCTGTGAACATTTGGGCAGAGTACCAAGTATAGAAGCTGCCTGGGATGAAGGACCAGGGCTCCCTGCCTGCTGACCTCTCGCAATGCCTAGGCCTTACTTCTAGCCCCAGCCAGTGCTCCCAGGCCACTCTGAGTATCAGATAGGGACACTTTCTTTCCTGTGCCACCTGCCCAGGGCCGTCTCCAAACATTTCGGCTGTTCCTTGTAACCAACAGCCTGACCCTGCTTTCTCTCCCCTTCCACACTCCGTAACTCCCCACGTTTCTGTCTCCATCCTCCACTTGGTTTTTGAGAGCACAGGACCCAGGCCACAGTTGGGATGGCTGTGGCAATCAGAAGGCCACACCTGTACCTCACGAGGAGAATGGCCCTGCCCTGTAATGAGGAGGAAGGAGGACTCTCGTGAGGAATTAATGAGACCACCAAGAACAAAAGAGACACCAGCAGGGGCCAGAGAGGCAGGCCAGCGTTAAGCCTTCCCCGCAGAACCACACTTGGCAATAATAGAGTGAGGAAAAATGGAGTCAAGATCCCTGTGGTAAAAACTATTAGAGGAGGCGAATTATAAAACTATTAACCAGAATGTAACTCCCAATTAAAAGATGATTTAACACTGGAACCTGATGGATGAATTTTGATTAAATGGAGAACTATTAGGAGCCCAGGGATAAGGCTGATCCTGCCAGTTCTAAAAGTTAAAAGGCAGTTTGATATAAAAATTTATAAATTAAGGTTAATTACTTTAAATAACATAGCTGGGAGCAAGGGAAGGAAATTTGTCAGAATCTCCAGAGTTTGGGGCTAGATGGACCCAGATGTCCTGGTTGGCCCCAGGGAACCCAGAGGTCAGGGTAGGGGCAGTGACAGCCAAAGACAGGGCAGGTGATAGCTATACTCCTGCCCAAGACCCCCAGGAAGTGAGGTACAGGATGTAGGGTGCCCCTGGCTTCCTCCACAGACCACACCCCTGGAAGTTCTCATTCTGTAACTGGAAACTTACTGAGCACTTGGCAGAAGCACAGATACCCAGTCCTCTCTGCAATGAAGAAGGGTCACCATCACATCAACAGCTTCTCACAGCTCCGGCAGACCTGAGGAAGCCTGAGAGACGTGGGTGGAACCGAACTCCTCGGTTTCCAGCCCTGTCTCTGATACTCCAACCTGTCTTCATGACTCCCATGCTGGGCCTCAGTCCCCTCCCACTCTGTGACATGGAGATAATCACCTTCCTGCAAGAAGCAGGGACATCCCCTGCCTGAGAAATGGCAACAGTTTTCATCCCTTGCCCAGGTCTCCTCTGAGGGAAAAGTGAATGCTACAGGTCTTCAGTGATTGCTTCCTCAGGCAGATGTGTGGGAACCGTTCTGCAGACAAGGCAGTAAAATTGCCTGATACAGGGCTGGGGAGCAGTCAGATGGTAAAGTGCTCAGTTAGCATTCAGGAAGCCCTGGCTTTGATACACAGCCCCACATGGACTGGGTGTGCTGGTTTGAATGAGGTAAGTCTACTGCAGGCTCACGCATTTCAACACTTGCTCACCACTTGGTGGCACCTCGCTGGGGAGGTTTAGCCATGAAGTTGCTAGAGGAAGCTTTGAAAGTGTATAGCCTCATGCCTCTTCCATTTTGCCCTCCTACTTCACGCTTCTCTTAGCTTCTCTCTCCTGCCACCACACTTACTGACTGTGGCCATGCCTCCCTGTCATGATGGACTCCCATCCTTCCGGAACTGTAAGGCCAGATAAACCTTGGTCACGGTATGGTATACCTGCAAACAGAAAAGTAGATCTTATACTGAGTGTGATGGCTGATGCTTGAAACTCAGCATGGGGGGAGATGAAGACAGGTTAGACCAGAAGAAGTTCAAGGCCACTCTGAACTACCTGTGACCGCCTTAAAAAGAAAAAAAAAATGTAAGCCTGATGCATTCTTCCGAGCCCCCCTTTTTTTTTAAACTTCTATTTTATTTTTATTTATGTCTCTCTCTCTCTCTCTCTCTCTCTCTCTCTCTCTCTCTCTGTGTGTGTGTGTGTGTGTGTGTGTGTGTGTGTGTGTGTGTGTTCCTCAAAGCCCATTTAGAGGGCATCAGGCTCCTGATGGAGTCACAGGTGGCTGTGACTGCCAGACACAGGTGCTAGAAACCAAACTCAGGTCCTCTGCAAGAGCAGCATCTTAACTGCTGAGCTGTCTCTCCAACCCCACCAGCCCCATTTGAAGTCAGCCCTCTATTATTTGTGTTTTTCTGATAAAGAAACTGAGGCACAGAGGGACAGTCACAAGCCCCAGGCACCAGGCAGCTGGACGACCCATCTGTTCCCTTGCAGAACACGATTTTAAAGACTTTAATGTTCGCTCTCGAAATAGGAAAGAAAGGAGAGAGAAAGGGGTAGAGACAGAAGGGAAAGGAAGGAGATGGAAAGGAAAAATGAAGGAAAGAGAGAAAGAAACGGAAAGGAGGGAGCAGCTGTCTTGGTTATCTAGAAGTCGGGGGGATGCTTAAGCTGCTGAAGGAAATGAGGGGCTGGAAAAGCCCTGTCTTTCATGGGCCCTAATCAACTTGATCTCACTTCGGGAAATTTCATCACTCTTTCCCCCCGCCACAAGACAAGGTTCACCTGGAACTCACTCTGTAGAGCAGTCTGGCCTCGAACTCACAGAGATCCGCCTGCCTCCCAAGTGCTGAGATTAAAGGTGTGCCCCACCACACCCACCACCACCAGGCTGAAATTTCATTACTCTTTATGCGTTCCTGTCTGTTTCTTAGGTGAAAAATAAATTATGAAATAGTTTTCATAATTGATCCTGAGCAGTAGCTTTCATGGTGCATAAACTATAACTCAACAGGGCTGCCTTTTACAAAGCAAATGTGGTAACATGCTACCCCTTTCTTTGTATTCTGTGACATTTCCATGGGGACCTAGTTTTAACACATTGGGACATTCTAGACCCAAACTACGGCACTCCCTAATGACATGACCAGAATCAGAGTCTCATGATAGTGCTGATTCCATTTATAGTGTTACCGTTACTGCTACTTTCTTTACTGTAGCTACCAGGAAAATGGCAAGATGAAGGCACCATGACCTAAAGGGGGGAAAGGGTTTAGTCCATCTTACGGCTTATAGTCCATAATGAAGGGTACACAGGGCAGAGACCATGGCAAAATGTTGTTTACCACCTTACTTCCTTTGGCTTGCTCAGCCTGCTCTCTTATGCCACCCAGGTCCACCTGCTCAGGGATAGCACCACCGATATTAGGCTAGGCCCTCCCCCATCAATCATTCGTCAAGAAAGTGCACCACAGACTTGTCTACAAGTCTGATGGCGGCATTCCCTCAGTTAAGGTTCCCTTTTCCCAGGTGGCTCTAACTTGTATCGAGTTGACAAAACAAACAACCTAATCAACACATTCTCCATGAGAAGATGTCATCCCCATCTGGAGTTTCAGGCTTAGCACCTGAGACATAACACAGCTAAATCCCTGAACCCGCCCCCCCCCCAAGCCTGAGGGCTGTGATTCCACTTTTGAGCTCAGTGGCAGCAGAAAAGTCATTTAATGGCTCTGATTTGCACACCTGTAATGTGTAGATCAAAACAGTGCCAGTGCCCTGCACACGCAACTGTAGGGCAGGCAATCAGTGCCAAGCAAGGGTTGGGACTAGAGGCCGGTGTGGAGTAAAGCCTCAAGGAAGAGGAGACAAGGTTTCCATTTTGAGACAAGGTCTCATGTAATCTCCGCTGGCCTTAAGCCCACCATGTGGCAGAAGATGACCTTAATCTTTAGCTCTTCCTGGCTCTACTTCCTGTGTGCTGAGATGACAGGCCAGAACCACCAAAACCGGTTTGATGCAGCCTTGTAGTGTCAGGCAGGCTAGGCCAGCATTTTACAACCGGGCGGCATTCCCCTACCTGAGTTGCTTTTTTTATTATTATTTCTGTGTTCTTTGCCAGGCATGGAGACAATTGATGGGGAATGAGGATGCAAAGGGTTTTTCCTCCCAATGGGTCCTGAAAAGCAAGTTTGACAGCGCTGCCTGCCAGAAGTCCCAGTCCCCACTCTATCCTTCCAGTGACCCTAGCCCTGCCTGAACTCCTTTACATGCCAGGCAGAGGATGAGCCTGTGACAGGTCATCCTCTCAAGGCTCATCTCACCAAATGGTTGCTGACCCCATCCTCACCCCAGCTCACATTTAGACAGTGGATTTAACCCCGCAGGTCAGTCACATGGCTCCTACAGAGGAAAACGAGCTCCTGTACCCATACTCTCATGGAGAGCCTGAGGCACACAGTGAAGTGAAGGGGTTTGCCAGCTACCAAATGGGCTTTGGAACCCAGGTTCCTGACTTCTACAGCAGCCTGTTTCTTCTGGGTTGTGCCAAGCCAAGGCTGATCTTTCAGCATCAAAATCAAGTTATTCTTTGTTGCAACGCTGTCCCTTAGCAATGGGCCACTCATGCTGTTACATAAAACTAAGAGAGCAAGACAGGTGGTGACTGCTGTCCTTGATCACAGGCTTCATGATCAATAGTCCAAGTGCCTTGACCAGCCACTCCTGTCTTCAGGCACCACCCCAATTTCTCCCATTTTAGGCTTTGGCAGGATGTGGATGGAATCTTTAGCTAAAAACCAAACTGCCATCTGGGCTCTAGAGCCTCTAAAGGCCACTTCTGACTTCAGGGACAGAGATGAGCTGGCATTCTTGTCACCATCTAGCCTTATAAGACTCCCCCATCTCCAAAACATGGAACTCAATGGCCACAGGAAGTCCCCCAGAGATGGGTCAGAGGTTTAGAGTAAAGGTTATCGCAGGATCAGATCTGCCCCTTCCTTCCCATATCCCTCTCTCTCCTTGGAGCTTCTGGGTTCTTGGGTTGTGTTCTCACTCTCCGACTACCTCTCCAGCTCCCTCTCAGATTTGTGTGCACACGCATGCAGGTACCTAGGGAGACCAGAAGAGGGCATCAGATCCCCTGAAGCTAGAGTTACAGGCACCCATAAGCCGCTCTTTATGAGGAGCTCAGATCCTCCACAAGAGCAGCAATAAACCATCTTCCAGCACCTGTAACCCAGTTGGCCTAGAACTCACTGTGTAACCAACGATGGCCTTGAATTACAGATGTGGGAAGTCACCCAACTCTGTGTGGTGCTGGGAACTGAACCAGGGGCTTCACGTGTGCTGGGCAAATAGTCTGCCAGCTGAGCTACTTGGCAAACCCGTGCTCCCTAGCCCATGTTCCTGTATTCTCTAATGCTTAGTTCTCACTGGCCATGCAGCCTTCCATAACATGACCTTTGCTGTGTTGTTCTGTTCAGAAAAGTGTCTGTGAAAGTAGCTCCTGACTAGGGATGTGGCTTGATGCTCGCTTAGCATGTACAAGGCCCCGGATTCAAGTTCCAGCACCACAAATAGAAAATTTTTAAACATAGTGCCTGGCTTGAACTGGCATTCTCAAGTGGGGCATAGTCCTGTGACTTGGGCCACCCTGTGGCTGTCTCCACATGGGACTGTTTGGGGGATGTCTTAGGGTTTCTATTGCTGTGAAGAGACACCATAACCACAGCAACTCTTATGAAGGAATTATTTAACTGGGACTGGCTTACAGTTCAGAGGTTTAGTCCATTGTCATCATGGCAGGAAGCATGGCAGCATGCAGGCAGACATGGTGCTGGAGAAGGGGCTAAGAGTTCTACATCCAGATTGGCAGGCAGCAGAAAGAGAACCACACTGGGCCTGGTTTGAGTATCTGAGACCACAAAGCCCGCCCCCAGTGACACACTTCCTCCAACAAGGCCACACCTCCTAAAAGTGTCACTCCCTATGGACTTATGGGGGCCATTTTCTTTCAAATCCCCACAGGGGAACACATTAGGAGGCAGTTCTAGATTTCCCTAAGGCCACGCCCCAGCCCTGACATCCCTGACAATCCTCCAGTCCCTTATTCCATCTCCTCTGCATCAGTCTCCACACCGTGCCCCTGCTCAGTCCCTGAAGGCACCTGGCTCTCCTCACATCGGCTTCACTCAGGTGTGTTTCTCGCCTCTCCTCCCCAGAGGACACTGCCTGTGAGGAAGGAAGTTAATCAGAAAGTTGATGGTAACCTCCAGTTTTTCCTTCCTACCCAAGCCTCCGCTGGAGCAGCTGGGGTCCAAAGAGAACGCAGATGTGTTCCAGAAGAGGCTGGGCATCCTGGGGAGGGAAGTTTTGGTGCTGTAACAGTTGTGATTAGATGGGAGAGCGACACAATGATGGCCCCGCAGTCTGCTCTTCCAAAAGCCTGCAGTTAAGCTGGGAAATGACAGGAACAAACCGACAGCCTGATTCTGAAGTGCCATGTCGCAGCTGTGCCTTCTGGAAGGCGTGGCCAGGGAAGATGCTCCTGAGAGGGAAAGGCTGGAGCTGTCAGCAGTGTTGAAAAGGCCTAGTCAGCAGGCATTTGATGGGTCAGCAGGAGGTGGGGACAGCGACCATCTGCAGTCAGAGAGATACAGGTAAGCAAGAACACTGAGAAGTGGCCCACCTCTGGCAGGAACAGGTGAGCAGCACCAGGCCAGAAAGGCAGGCTTGGGGCCAGAGAGCCTTGGGACTTAAGAGCACACAGGGGGAAGCTAAGCTGCACCCTGGGGCCTGAAGAGGCATGAAGATTTCGGAGCATGAAGATAGTGCAATCAAGTCTGTTGTAGGACACTAGCTAGTGACCAGGAGAAGAAAGTGGAGGGGGGGAGGCTGGAGAGAGGAACCATACCATGGGAACAAACTACAGGGGCTCAAACAAGAGCAGGTCCTGTGGAGCTAGGGCAAGAAGGGCTGCATTAAAACCTGGTGTGATAGGGGAGGGGAGGAGATAGCGCACCAGATAAAGAGCTTGCTATTCAAGCCTGAGGGCCTGAGTTCAGATCCACAACACCCACACAGAAAGGCAGGCATGGCAGTGTGTATGTGTAACCCCAATGCTGCTGGGTAGAAACAGATGGAAAGTAGGGGTTCACTGGCCATCTAGTCTAGTTGAAAAGGGAGCTTCAGATTCAGTGAGAGATTCTGCCCCAAAAGCTAAGATGGGGAAGCAATTGAGGGAGGCACCCTGACATCGAGTTCTGATCTCCACATGCACCCCTACAGGCTAAAACATCCCACACACATGTATACTCACCACACACAGGAACGGGTGCGATGGACTAGTGACATAGCTTAGTGGGCAGAACACTTGTCTAGCACGCGCAAAGCCCTCGGTTCAATTGCTCACACTATATAAACCAAAGCTGGGGTATATGCTTATATTCTCAGCACTTGGGAGATGGAGGAATCAGAAGTTTAAGGTCATCCTCCTCCTTTGGGGTCAGCACACAGAATACACTGAATATGTCTACGACAGCTACATGATGGAATAAATGAATAGATTGGCTAATAAGCTATCCGAAGGCCCTGGCCTATCAGAAAGACAGACACTGGATCCAAATATGTCTCTCAAACCCAGAACAGGAAGTGACCCCCTCTCCAGGGCTTCCAAAAAAATCTAAAGCAGTAAAAGCAGTGAGAGTCCAGAAGTCCCCAGCTAGCCCTGTCCATAGTGTCTGCCTTCAACCACCCACTCTACACTACCAACACAGCACCTCCAACCCAGGACTGGCTGTCTTCCCAACCCAGGCAGCATGCCTGAAAAAATACTACAAATATAACACTAGTCTGTTACCAAAAAAAGAGGGCACAAAATCAGTCCACACAAAAGCCCCTCGAAGCAGGCCAGGGCTGTCCTGCCCAACTCTGGAAGTTTATGCGGGCCAAAACCAACAGCAAAGCCAGCTTCCAAAGCATGTTGGACAGCAAAATCAGCAGTGTTCGCTCCAAAGAGGCTCCTCCCAAGAGCCCAAAGGGCAGCCCTGGAAGTCCCAGACATACTTCTGACTGGTGCTTGAGTCTTTTAAAACAAAATATTTTTCTTTTTATATATCCATGCACCTGTGTGAGTATATGCCACATGTAAGCAGGTGCCTGAGGAGGCCCAAAAAGGAGTCGGATGCCCTACAGCTGAAGTTACAGGCAGTCATGGGCCACCCAGCATGGGTCCTAGGACCAGAACTCAGGTCCTCTGCAAGAGCAGCAAGTGTTCTTAACCACTGAGCCATCCCTCCACCCCATGTGTGCTTGATCTTGAACAAGACATTTGTATTCTTTGGGCCTTGGTTTCTCATCTAGAAAATGGGTATGGCCATGATTAGGAAAAGGCCTTCAATGAGAAAAAAAGGTGTGAACTTGAATTCAGAGAGACTTTATGAAGCATAAGGAGCTACCCGACCAGAGTGCATGAGCCATCTGGATTCTCATATTTTTGCTAAGATTTGAGCTCTTCACCCACCCCCATCAGTACTGTGACCCCCACAAGGGGACCCCAACATCTGCCTTGAGCTGGATTTTCTGACCCAAGAGTCAACAGAACAACTGAGAAAAGAAAGGTATGTGCGTAGCTGTGTGTGCATGCAAGAATATAAGCTTGGATGCCTGTGTGTACTTGGCATGTCTGTGTGCCTCTGTTTACTTGTGTGCTCATGCACATTTGTGCAAGTTTGCACATATGTACACCTTTTTGTACATGTGCATGGATGTGTAGCTCTGTGTGCATGTGTGACTGTGTGCATCTGTGTCTTCCCAGGGTGAGGAGAGGCATGGAGGGAAGGAAGAAAGGAGACTGAAGAAGAAAAGCAGAAGGAAGAGGAGGACTGAGGTATTCGGTTACATGATCTAAATTCTAATCAAACATCATTTAAAGCGTGTTTTATTTCAGCCTCGGGAGAGCCGGTCCCTCCTGGCTGCTCACCATGGCAACGGGCCGCTCATTTCAGAAGTGTCATGCCACATTATCGTCCTGCCGCCTCACACGCTCTCGCCGCCTGACAACTTCGCTCTGCCCCTTGCGACAACCATCCCCACTCCACTGGTTTATTTTTGGTGTCAGCTGCCCCCCTCCCTGCCCCCTCCCCATCATCAGTGGATTGAAAGACAACCCCGGCCCTCCAGCCGGTGAGCATCGCAGCCTGTTTGGTGATAAGAGATAATTTGAGAAGATATTTGCTTACATGTGTATGAACAATTTACTGTGTTAAGACAATTCCACCCGGTACAGGAGGACGGCGGTGGGGCGGGGAGATGGGGGGTTGGTAGTTGGCCAGGGATCCAGCTGACAATACCTCAGGAAAGATGAGGGAGGAGACACCCCTCCCTTCTCAGAACCCCTCCGATCTCGTGGGGCCCCTACAAGATTGTCATCAGTCCACCTTCCCAGCATTCTCAGCTATGATAGAAAAGCCTGCTGCTAACTTGCTGTGTGACCTTGTGCAAGTCACTCCTCTTCTCTGACTTCCCTTTCCTTCTTTGTTAAATGATGAGATTGGGTCTGGTAGCAGTGGACACCTTACCCAGCCTGGCGCTGTGTGAATCAGAGATTCTAAACTGAAGAAGGGACAGCAAACGCCAAGGGCCCACAAAGAGGGCTACCCCCTGATCTTGTCAACACTGTAAAGACAGATGAAGGGAAGAAGTTGGCCCAGGCAGGTAATAAATGGCAGGGCTTGAGGTAGGGTCCTCAATCTCCCCCCACAGACATGGACAGGGCTTGGAGACCCTCCCTGATCTCTGCCTGACTTTCTCCATCACAGTGATGAGATACTCCTGGAGCCACCTGCTCCCACTTCATCATGTCCCCGTGCAGACGTGTACGTCCATGTGTACAGTCCCAGACCAGGGGCCAGGACCCGGTACAAGAATGGATTCAGAAGACGGTGGTGTATGTGCCTAAGATCCAGGAAGGGACTCTGGAGCCGAGCCCTGAGATGAGGGGGAGAAAAACAGTGACCTCCACCTGAAACCTCCACCCACTGAACACAAAGAGCAACAATCCAAACTGTGTCTACTGAAGGCCTTCAGGTGTCCTGCCTGCACTGGGATCAAAGGGGCAGATCTCTTCTTTAGACTGTGCCCTTCTGCTGAAGGGAGCCTATGCCTCTGGGGCAGTAGTCACCTGTCACGTGTGCAGTTCCCTAGCATGTAGGAGGGCTGTCGGGATAGTTTTTTAAAGGTTTGACACAGTCCACGGCATAAAGTAGACATTCAATAAATATCAGCTATTGAAGTTGTCATGGTAACTGGGGGTCTAAAGAACAAGGTTTGGGAAAGGCCCTTCCTACATCAGTCTGCTGCGTGTCAAGGCTGTTGAGGCTGGTTTGGCTCCATTCAGGCCCATCCTAGAATGGGTCAAATTCCAGGCAAGTCTACACCGGCCTCCCAGTCCTCTGAAGGTCTCTGCTGGATTCTTCACCACCACCCCTCTCCGAGCAAGCAGCCTCCCACATGGAGGCTGGTCTTCCTCCCTCTGCCCTCACTATTATCTGCTCAGGTGAAGGTGATCCTCAGCCATGAGCTCACAGGGCACCTGTGCCATGAGGCCAGCTGAGAACTTAGACCCTTTCTGCCTCCCCTATTCCCCATGTCCTGAGTCAGGGTTAGGAGACCTACCCCAGAAAACCTACCACAGAGAGAGAAACTCAGGGTTCCTTTACCATCAAACAGTGGGTGGATACCCCAAGTCTCATCAGACAAACCCCTCTGTTCCCGCCAGACACAGTGAACTAGAGAGGCAACGGGCCACCAGAAGACTCCCCAGGGCCAGCAGAACATGAAGCCAGTACCAACCAGTCACACCTCAGCCACAGGGCCCAAAGCCCAACCTCAGGGTTCTTCTTCAGAAAACAAAGCTAACAATCCCTATCTCATAGGGTTGTGGGCATGATCAGAGCCCACCCCACACATAGAGAACATACAACCAAAGTGTCCATTATGAATAATGGTCAGGAGAATAGTCATAATGGTTAAAAATAATATAAATAATGATGAAGACAGGCAAGGTGGCTCGTCCCTGAAATTTCATCATTTGGGAAGTTGAGACAGGAAGATCACTTGAACCAAGGAGTTACAGACCAGACTGGACTATGTGATACCCTGTTTCACAAAAATAAAAATAGCAATGATGATCAAAGATGTTCTAGCAGGAACTGGAAGCTCCCCTGGCCAAGCTTGGGCCCGTCCTCCCTCGGCTCCCCTCAGCCTGCCTTGCTCTCTGTACAGAGCCTTCTTGCACAGCTGAGAAAGGGTGGGCTGCGAGCCATCCTGCCATCGCCAACTCCTGCACACACATAGCTTGGCAGCCCGTTTTTTCCTAGCTTTCTCAGCAAAAAGATGCTCTTCTGGGTGCTCCCTTCCCATGGGAACTTGGGGGTGGGGTTGATTTCCAGGGTTCAGCACCCAACAGGGCTCGCTGGAAAGGAAATTTTGACCCGAAAGGGGGAAGGGTCATCAAATCAGACCAACAGATGTGTATTTTAAGTTTTGTTTATTTGTTTTGTGTCTGTGTGTGCACACCACAGTGTGGGTGTGGAGGCCAGAGGATAATGTTCTGAGTCAGTTTCCCTGCCTTCCAGTGCAGTCACGTGGGTTGGGAGAGGATCTTTGCCTGCTGAGCCTTCCGCCCAGCTCAGCAGTTCTGTAGTCTTTAAACAGGAAGAACAAACACCAGCTTTTAAACCCAGGACTTTGGGCACAAGAGCAAGCTTTGCTGTGTGCTGACATTTCCTACCCCACCCCACCCAGATCCAAGCTCCTGAGGGACTAAGGACCAGGGTTCTCAGTCTCCTCAGCACCCCACCTCACCCCCAGCCTCAGTGGCCTTCCACAGATCGCTGAACCTCTTGAGTCTCAGTTTCTATATCTGCACCATGAAAACAAGGCAGACCAGCCTGTGGGTTCTGGTGTATGAGCTCCCACTACTAGACTAAGAGGTACCCATGGCCACCCTTTGTCAAGGAGACCTTCCCAAAGATATGTGGCTTGAATTTTAGCCTCTCAAAATAGCTCCGAAGCTGCTTTGGAAGGGGTCAAGGAGGTGGGAAGGGGCGGGGAGCAGCAACCGCAGACTGGACTGGGTAGGAATGAGGGTCCCAGCCCACAACCCAGGGGCTACAGCCAGGATAGTAGGATCTCTGTCCTCACCAGCCCCCGGCCTTGGGGGAAGGGCCCGGACAGGCGCCTCCAGCTCACCTCCTGACGGTGAAATGTGGTCATTTACCTTCACGCTCCAGTGCAGGCACCTAAATCACTGTCTGCACGCATGCCCGCGCTCAAGGTTGCTCTCCAGCCAGCATGCGACAAAGCAGCCACCACCACCCCAGGGGCCTAGGGGACCCAGCCAGCCTCACGTTGCACTTGCACGTCGAGCCCTCTCCCTTCCCTCCCTCCAGTTTCCTTCTTTTGCTCCAAGGCCTCATCTCTGGAACAGGAAGCCCAGGAGCTCAGAAAGAGGTTCTGGGATCCCGCTGAAAGAGGCTTCTACTAGGCCATTTCAGACCTGGGGCCTATGCCAAGCCATGAGAACGTGTTTCTAACCAAGAGACTCCCGTGGGACTCCCACTCACAATGCATGACTGTGTACGTTAAAAGTGCTAATTTGCAGAAGGTAAACACTGACTGGTTCCTACCCTGTTTCCGTGGTGTTTCTGAGGACTGATTCCCCTCCCATCTCCCTTTCCCTTCCTGCTCTTTCTGGCTTCTTCCTCAGGGGCCTGAACCCCCACATACTTGTCTTTTCCATCTAGAAAAGAGGAAAGGAGATAAGGGAGGAGAGGGGAGTAAGTCCCGGCCCTGCTTCCACATCCACCCAGGGTCTGTTTGAACCCAGCTCGCACTTTGGAGCTGTTAGCAGTGAGACCAAGAACTATGGCTAGGAGGTAGCCCAGGATTGTCCTCACCCTAAGGTGCTGACATCTACCTGCGGGGAAAGTCACCAGGCAGAAGTGTGAAGCCAGGGAGGCCTGCTGAGGTGGTCAGGAAGGCTCAGACCTCCCCATTCACAGAGTCCACCAGCTGCTCTGCCTCCAGACTTATTCATTTACTCTTTATTTCTGGGTCCTCTGTGTGGGCCAGTGTCTCCCCCCTCTGCTGAGCCCCTCCCCATAGAATCTGCTTTTCCCTCCTCTGCTAGGGGAGCCCCCTGAAGCAGAAGTTGTACCCCTCCTTTCAGACTGGAGTGAAGGAGCTCCATCTTCAGGCCAGGAGTCCCCCCAGGAGCCTGCTGACCACACCAATGCCCTTGTGCACAGCCCAGACCCCGCCCACTCACTCCCAGCCACTGTGGCTCTGAAAGCCCTTGGGTCTGGGTACAACTCTAGGATTTGTAGCTCCTGGAACAAGCCACGTGACCTCCAGGGTACGACTCAAGGTCTTGCCAGGCTCCACTGAGATGGTGTGTGGAGAAAAGACCTAGTCATGGGCCTGGGTTGACTGGTGAGATATAGTAGGTGCTCAGTAAACACTGATCTTCCCCTCATGAGACAGAAGTTATCTCCTGAGCCTCCTCTTTCAGCTTGGGCCAAGGAGACAGAGGGGTACCTGTGCTGTAGAGGAGTGCCCACAAACTGTCCCCCTCCCATTCCCATCAAGCAACCGGGTAGTAGCCTCCTTCGTTAGGGGATGGGGCGGTGGCAAGGAGTTAAATGTATTAAGCAATTTACAATTAATATAGAAGTCATTCCAGAGATAGCTACTAGGAAGAGTACAACAGGGCAATTAACCCACTAATACACTAGGCTATTACATCGCTATGTCTCTTATTTTAGCCCGAGGTGATTTGAAACGCATTGGATTAGAGGATATTACAGGAGATAGCATGAAAAATAGCTTAATGTAATGAGCCATCCCGTGATGTCTGCTATTAAAGATGATTTGCAGTTGAAAACTACAACATACAGTAGTTCAGCTATTTGAGGACCGACGGGTGGGAGCTGGGGCCACGCAGTTAACCCTTCCCTCCTTCCTGCTACCCCTCCCCCGCCAAGTCCTCTCCCACCCTCACACCAAGATTATCAAAGTGCATCTTATTAGGACACAATGGCTTCAATGGGAGATTGGAGATTGAGGGCTGAGGTTGATAAAGAACCAATAATCTGCTAATAACCTTTAAAAAATAGATTCCCCGAGGGAGCTGCACTAATGGGTTGAGGCTAGAGGGAGAGGCTGATTGGCAACTGGAATGCTGCTGGGGATAGGGCGTGGGTTAGGGTGGGGGCAGAAAAGGAGGTCGAAATGCTTGCAGTCACCTCTCCAGTGAGAAGCAGGACGGTGTTGGGTATAGACTGCCACTTAAGATCATGCCTAGGGGTGTGGGCAGCCACTGTGACCTACACGATCCCCTACAGAGCCAGCTTTGGTGCTGGCCCAGTGCCCTGGCCTGGACTCTATAGGCTTTCCGAGAGGCAGGGAAAATTATACTGTCACTGCTTGGTGAGGACTTGTGCTCAGAGGAAAGCAAATGACTGGCCCAGGGTCACTCTGCTAGTTGAGTTTCCTCTCTTTTTTAAAGATTTTATTTATTATGTATACAATACAGTCTGCTGCCTCCATGTATGACTGCATGCCAGAAGAGGGCACCAGATCTCATTATAGATGGTTGTGAGCCACCCTGTGGTTGCTGGGAATTGAACTCAAGACCTCTGGAAAAACAGTCAGCATCCTTAACCTCTGAGCCATCTCTCCAGCCCCAGGCTAGTGAGTTTTCTTTCAAAGCCTATTGCTCTATGTAACACTGCAGCTGTGTCTGCCTTCGGTCCACACCAGCTTTGTCTGCCTCTCATTCCAGAGGCTCTACTTCTAGATTTTCTTTCCAAAGTTCTGGCTTTTGTTTTACCGTCTAAGATCCATGTTTCATTCATTTCTGTGTATGTTTCAGTTAGAGCAGCCGTTTGCATGACCTCCTGTGAGTGTGGAGTAAAGAACATGTGTGTGGTGATTGTCACACAGAGGGACCTAACATTGGCACACATTCACAGCCTTAAAGGCAGGAGTCCAGGGAGCCAGACTGAAAGGGGACAAGCGTGCAGTAGCATGGTTGGCATTAGGGGTGAGTATCACCTGGCAGGAGTGTGCATCTGTGTGTGTATGCATATCACACATATGTATGCCAAGGTGTGTGCACTGTGTATGCATGTTGGCCTATGTGCCTGAGTGGGGACATGTCCCTGGGCATGTATCAGGCTATGCGTGTGCTCATGGTGTGGGTGTCTTCAGTGTCTTTGGTTGTGGTCAGCCTTCATGGCTGAATCTGTGTACAGTGTGAGTGTGTGTGTGTTATTCTGTGTGGCACTGAGTGTGCGTACAGTGGCATATATGCAGATCACTGTGCCACATGTCACTGTGTGTCTGTACCTCCCGGTACAGCTGCAGGGCCAGCCACAAACCATCCCCACACCCCCCTCACTACTGTCTTTTATCATCATTTGCTGAGAAAGGGAGCCCAGGAGGATGGTGATAAATAAGGAGCCACTTAAAATACGAGATGGCCACTCTGACTTTGGGGAATATTTCTTCTGTGGCGCAGCTGGTGCCACCTCTGCCCTTGTGGGAAGGGGTCCCCGGGGCCACCAGCCCCTGCCAGCTTCTTTAGGCTCCTGTGCCTCCTCCAAGCCACTCCTCCCCCTTCAGGGCCTACCAACTCTAGTCCTAGAAACCTAAGGAGGCCTAAGAAGGAAGCAGAGGAAATGGCTGAGGCCAACCGGGAGGACTGGGTGAGGCAGCCTCCAGTTTGTCCCTTTCATGAGTACTAAGAAAGGTTGGTTCTCAGAAAGAGGCTTCCAGGACACAAGAGAGGCCAGGCCATCAGTCTTGTAGGATCCATTCTAGTCCTCTTCCTTTCCAACCTAGGAAAGGAGGCCAGTTTAGGGGCCCCAGAGAGCGGAAACACGAGGATCCGGGCACATGGCCTCACATAACCCAGTCACACAATTTGGAGGTTCCTATAATGGGCCCAGCCCTAAGAGAAACTCAGGAAAGTGCATCCCTTGTAGGCACAGTAGTGCACACACCCCACACATGCACTGCACAGTGACAGGTGCTGTACAGAAATGCATTCAGGCATGCAAAGTCTTACAACAGCAAGCGCTCTGAAGAGAACAAGGGAAAGGAGAGAGGCAGCTAGGGAGTGTGCGTGAGAAGAGCAAAGTGGCCCCTATTTGGGGACAGGAGGAGAGTGGCTCCATGTGGAGGTGCATTTGGTCACTGAGGAAGGGTAAGAGAAAGCCAAACTCCAGTCTTTGTTGTGCTGACCAAGCTCTGCCCTGGTAAGAGGCTGTGCCCGCAGGTGACGGATGCATTTTATTGTTCATAGAGGGCAGCACCCCACAGGGCTGAGCCTTTTCAGAGAGCTCCTTTTTCCCTGGTTCCTTTTGCATGAGACAGAACAAATAGCAGGACACTTCAACTGTGCCCGTAAGATGTTATTTCCTTAGAGGGCCAGCAAGATGGCACAGTGGCTAAAAGTGCTTGCTGCCGAGCCCAACCACCCAAGTTCAAACCCCGGGACCCACATGGTAGAAAGAACCAGCTCCTACAAATTGTCCTCTGATATCCACATACACACAAACTTACATATACACAAATAAGTAAAACAAAAGGTAATTTGAGACATTGTTTCCTTAATGTCTCAAAAAAAAAAGTGCCAGATGTGGTAGGGTATTACAGTAATTCCTGCACGTGGGAAGTGGAAGCAGATCAGTCAGAAGTTCAAGATCAGTGAAGAAGGAGGAGGATGAGGAGGAGGAGGAGGAGGAGGAGGAGGAAAGAAGAAGAAGAAGAAGAAGAAGGAGAAGGAGAAGGAGAAGGAGAAGGAGAAGAAGAAGAAGAAATGGAGAAAGCAAGCAAGGGAGGGAACAGGAAAATTAAAGAGGGAGGAAAGGGATTGGACCAAGCACTTGGACTCTTTCTGATCAAAGAGCTTGTCACTGTTGCTGCCAGTTGAGTGTTTACCCCTCTAGCTGGCAGTGTGAACCTGGCAGAGTAGAGCCTGAAACTGAGGCAGATTAAGATCTCATGCAACAGCCAAGTTTATTCAGGGCTTCAGACAATTTATACTCTGAGGGTTAAGAGTCACCCGAGTAAAGTGTCCAATCACAAGGATAAGCCGCACGTGCTGGGCAAACCTCATACAGCAAAAGCATGTCTTTCCACAGAAGAATATACAGATATATAGCCAATTGCAATCAATAATCTAAAGCAAACTCACTGCTATCTGCTACACTTGGGAGGGGCTCGAAAGCACATTCTGAGAACAATTGGGTGTTTTTGAAGAAACTGAGGTGGTGAGATTCTCATCTTGGATTTTCGGAGTTTTTGCACAAGCACTCAGAAATCTCACGTGACTCCATTCTTGGGCCATGTTCTGACAGCTGCGATGCCAAGACTAATCTGGCTGCCAGTCTGAAGTTGGAACTCTGTGTGTTTGCATGCATGCATGAATGTGTGCGTGTGTATTGTGTGCACTGTGTGTGTGCATGTGTATGTTCTCTTCATTTGCACAATCCACTCGTGTGTCTCCTTCTGCCCCGTTGCCCATCCCATCCCAGGTGGCCAAGGACCTGAGCTGACTCTTCTCCCTCAATTTCCCTCCCAGGCTCCTTCAGCCATCCACCCTGATGAACTCACACCTGCAGCACCGTGACCTCCTTAACGCAATGCCACGTCCTGGTCATCATGGAAGAGGAAGCACAGAACACAGCAGCCTCCTTTTCTGTTTAGGGCTGCTGAACCCCCCAGTTTCCCCAGGTAGGGCCCTAGGACCAGACACACCTCCCCGGAACTTCTGACCCTTCAGGGCTGCCCCCGACTCCTGTCCTCCCCACACATTCTCCAGGTCCTTTCCAACTGTCTGTCTGCTCAAAAGGAAACCCCAGGGTCCTCTTCCTCAGCCCCTGCACCTCTTTCTCCAACTGTGCCCCTCAAACCCTAAGCCATTTAGTGCTCACCAGACTCCTTCGAGGCGAGTTGCCATTTTGTTTGGGGAAAGGAGCTCAACGACTAGTTCAAACTGGCCTTGAACTCACCACCCCAGCCGCCCAAGCTCTACCAACTGATAGCTGAGGAAAATGTCAAGCTGTAGGTAGAGCAGCCTTCGGCTTACCCTGAAGACAGAAAGGTGGCCCCATCCTCCACTTTACGCCCTATACTTTCCACTGCAGTACCAACCCTTCCCTTGAAATCTCACCCCAACCAACCCTCTCAATTCAAACTCTTGTCTATCTGTCGGTAGCTCCGTGTCTTCCTGCTTCCATACCATGCTAAAGGGGCTGTATCCTCTCATTCAACCTTACACCTACCCCTGAGGACAATTTGATTACCATAGATGGGGAAATTGAGACTCTTAGAGGTTGAATAACTTGTCCAAGTCACACAGCCCAGTGATGGCAAGACCAGGACTCAAACTGTATCTCCTGGCTCCTCCTTACTTGCACCTTGGCCAGTGGGATGGTAATATGGATTCTGTGCTCTGGCTTGGAGCCAGGAGCCAGCAACAGGCCCCAGCAGAAAGAGATGGAAGGAGTCTAGGGGTGAGGCACTCAGGCCACAGGCAGACAAAGAGATAGGAGTATTGGGGTCGAGGACTTGGCGGTTTCTATCCTCTCAGGAGCTCTAGTCCCATTGTCCCCACAAGTGCCCTCAGATTGTCAGAGCCAGGGCCTCATCTGGCCCTCAGAATATATGGCCACAGAATAATATGACAGCTGGGGGAGAAGGGGTGGGAGGCTGGGGTGGAGAGGAGAATGAAGAAGGCTCACACAGCCCCCAGAAGAAAACTTAATAGTCTGGGGGCTCCCTTGGGTCCTTCTCATTAAAAAAAAAAAATCTCTATTTAAATGCAAATCTGAGGCTGAGCTGCTGCGGGTTGGTGGGAGGCAGAGAGACAGCCAGGCACTGAGTTTGTACGCCCAGACATTGGATCCTGCTCCCCAATCTTGTCTGGAGATGTGGGTCTTGGACCTAGGGCTGTAGCTCCATTCTCAGTTACTGGTCATCACCCTGGGAAACCCTCTCCATGGAGTTCTTCCTACCTCAGCTGCTTTCTATGTCTCTGTCAGTCTGTCTGTGGGTTTGTCTCGTCAGTCCACACGCACACACTAACTCGTACTCTGACCTTTGTATAGAAATGCTGGGCACATAACACAAAATATACAGCAGATTGCGTGGATCTGGTGGGTGGTTTTTCTTGTGGGGGAAGAGGGCTTGTTTGCTTTAAAGAGAGAGAAAGAACCTGAAGCCAGGTGGGTAGAGAGATGAAGAGAAGATCTGAGAGAAGCTGGAGGAGAATATGATCAAAACATAGGGTATAAAATTCTCAAAGTAAAAGTAAAAACATTTTTAAAAAGAAATGTTGTGAAGGGCACAGGCCTAGATGTTGGTTTCTGCCTGGAGCTGGGAGAATGGAGTCCCTGACCCTAGGCTACCTCCTTCCCATCACCCCTTGCTCCAAGGAAAGAACTGAAGCCTGAAGAGGAAACACAGGACCTGGTGGTGGCAAGTGTATCCCCAAATTAGAAACCTACATTGGGGTTGGGGGAGAGGATTAGGATACAAACATGGCCTTCAAGTCAGGAAAGAAGTAAGACTTGGGTTAAGGACAAACTGCCTTAGAAGATACACCCCAGTCAGAGTCACTTTAGGAAAAGCAAACAAGGAGACCCCCTCCTGCCCCTCCTAGCATCACATGGAGGAAGGGGAGCCCAACTCCTCCTCCAGCCTCAGTGAGGCTTCAAGCTCCCCAAGCCTTGGCCCCCAGCACCACCAGGCTGCAAACCTGCTCTCCAAACCCATTACCTCCAGGGATAATTGTGTGGATGATACGCTGGCCCTGTAGAGCTCTTCAGTGGCATTAACTCAGGATGAGATGGGGAGGGAACGTTGCCCCTGGTTACCATCATGCGCCGCCCCCCCCCACCATTGAAGGTGTTCATCCAGGAGAAGTGAGCAGCAAGAGACTTCATACAATATCTAGGGCACCAATACAAGTATAAGCTCACACTTAATCATCCCTTTCCTCTCATGCCTTGTCAGGGAAACTGAGTCATGAACCTCCCCCTAGGTGAGCACAGAGTATCTCCAAGTTGAGAATTTCAACATTCCCTGCAAGCCTGCCTTTTCTTGGCCTCATCCCTCACCCTTCCTGATTCTCTCTCACCCAATTTCTCTCCAGAGTGGTCAGAGGAAGAGGAGGCACCTGAAATGCCAGGAGACTGAGCAGACACTGCCTCGTGAGAAACTGTGAGAAATCAGAAAGAACCGGAAGGAAGGCCTCAGAGGATAGGAAGGACAGATCTTCTGTTAAGGGAGTTGGACACCAGGAAAGAATAAGGGCTGCCTCAGCTTCCAGTCATAGCTGGGAGGAAAAGGTTGCAGGCTAGATTCAAGTGTGAGTGGAGGGGATCATATATGCAAATAAAATTAGCATGCAGTCCTCATGTGATGTGTCTCTGTGATTGCATGTGGGCTGAGTCACATTGGTAGCATGTGTGTGCAGAAGGGCAAGGCAGGAGCCATCCTTTTAGGGCAGTTAAGGATCAGAAGCCAGGGAGAGTTGAACCCAGGGCTGTCCCCAGGAGGCACTTGAGCCAGCACCCTCAGACACACACACACACACACACACACACACACACACACACACACACACCCATCCTGTGTCAGGCCCAGCTCCCACCCTGAGGACCTCACTGGAGGCCCTGCTGCAGAAGCAAGAGGTAAACTTCTACTGCCCACTCTCCCTTAAGCTCCCCATATGACAGTGGGAGCGATGAGCAGAGAGGTTTATACCTAGAAGAAAGCATGTCTAAATACAAACTGCCAGTCTTGCCTCAAAACTGGGACTTTACCACTAAGAAATATAGTTTATTATATTTTTCATTTAGTATATTATATAAGCTTTGCTCTTCTTCTTTTCCTCCTCTTCCTTTTTAGAGTAGTATGGAGGGAAGGGAGACTGATTTTTTTTTTTTTGAGAGACAAGATTTCTCTGTGTAAGAGCCCTGGCTATCCTGGAACTTGCTCTGTAGACCAGGCTGGCCTCGAACTCACAGAGATCTGCCTGTCTCTGCCTCTTGAGTGCTGGGATTAAGGGCATGCGCCACCACTGCCCAGCTGAGACTAAATGTTTTTTGTTTTGTTTTTATCATTTGGTTTTCGTTTGTTTGTTTTTGAGACTGACTGCTTTATTATTATTCCTGGGTACCATGGTTTCCCCCATCTTAACACGGCAAAGGTCTACACATACTGTGGTGATGAGTCCTCAGAGAGAGACCCAGGAAGGTCTGTGTGCTATTCCAGGGAGAATGCCCCCATGGCAGGTAGGGACCGCAGCTGCTGGCAGGAAACACTCACATTGACGGGTTCCCTTGCTTGGGGGACCCCATTCCTTTCTTAACCAAGTGTTCTTTCCTGACTCTTTGCAGCTTCATCCCCATGACCACTGTCCTTTTCCCTGGTCAAAGGCCAATCACTTTCTTTGTTCTCTGCATGTATACTAGTGCATGTGCACATGTGTATGTGTGCACGCGGAGACCAAAAAGAAACTACAGACGCCCTTCCTCGGGTGTAGTCCATCTTTTTCTTTTTTAAATGGGGTCTCTCACTGGTCTATGGCAGTGCACACTTATTAGGAGAGGCTGGCTGCCCAGCAAACCCCAGGGATCCACCTCCCACCACCACTCCAGCACTGGGAGCACAAAAACAGGCCACCCCCTGCCAGGCACCAATTGTTTTACATGGCTTCTGGGGATTGAACTCAGGTCCTCATGCTTGCAAGGCAAGCACATTACCTACTGATTAACTCTGCAGACCCACAGTCACCTCTTCCATCAACTCTATCAACCAGGAGCTACATCTACCAGACAATAGGAGCTACAGAGGCAACCACAGAAAACCTAGTGCTCTTGCCCGCAGCCCACGGGACCTGTGCTATCCAGATGGGGTAGATCCAGCCAAGGGGCAGCTACAGCGACCTCAGCTGCAGCCCCAACTCAGCCCCAGCCTGTCTCCACACTTAGCTACTAATATACTGAGTCCTATCAAGACACAGTGAAGCGGGGTGAAATTTTTGCAGAAAACAATATGGGTGATGTATGCTCACAACTCGTACACAATAAAACTGTAGTAGAACGCAGGGAAAAAATGCACCCAGTCAATACAATAAAATCAGCACAAATACACTCGTGTAAAGCAAACAAATCTCCCGGTCCGCATGTGTGACAGCACACGCAGGAGGGGGCGGAGTAGAGCGTCCGCACCAGTCAAGTGTTCCCAGAAATCGTGAGAGGAAATAGACAAGCTGACCAATGAGTCTGCCCCCAAATAAATAAATAAATATAAATAAACAAATATAAAGATGAAGGACTTTGGGGACTGGTTTGCATTTCTGGCCTCAGATTTCTTCTGGCAAGGCGGCTAGGGGCTAGAGGCCCCCAAATTACCATTCATCTGGCCTTGTTGTGGAAATTTTCAAGGGATTTGCAGTAATTATATGACAAAATGCTTGCAAATCTCACTCATTGCTGAACAGAAACAGGCGGGTCAGGGATTGAACACTTTCAGCTGGGTAATTTGTAAATGTCAATCAGGCAACGGGGCAGAGAGAGGGGGGTGGGGAGAGAGGGAGAGAAGCCAGAAAAAGACTGTAGCAACAACAGGCTGCTTCGTCCTCCCAGAACCTAGGAATCAAAAGGCCCAGGCCAGACCCTGGGCCGGAGCAGGAGAGAAAAAAGGGAGGGCAGGGACAGTGGAGGAAGACACTGGGAAGCAGAGGAGGCGGGGACAAGAGTGGAGGGAGCAAGGGTGGAGGGAGATGGGGGAAGGAGAGTTGCGGACGGAGAAGAAACTGAATCAGGAAAAACAGTTTAAATAAAACCAGGGGAGATTAAATTAACTGATACATACATTCCAAGAGGTAGGTCGCAGGAGCAGCCATAAATACCAGCTCCCTATCTTCCCTGCTTGAGACAGCGGGGAGAGCCAAATAAAATTAAAAGATATAACAATAAAAATTACAAATGCATCTGGAGGTCCTGTACTCCAGGTCTGTAATGGAGGCTCAGTGCAGAACGATCCTGGGGTGCAGCCCTCACACAGACCAGTAAGCCCCTCCAAACAGAGGCTGGGAGACTGTTACTGTGCCTCTATTTGCTGGGTCTTCAGCTTGACTCAGCAGAGGACCTCCAGGGGTGATGGTTTATCACCAAGACAAGTGATTTTGCACATTATAATTTACAAGGTCCTTTCTAGTTGTTAACTACCTGGGGGAAGGTGGAAGGCTTTATCTCAGAGTTGAGGCTTAAAGAGGCAGGGACTTGAGACAGAAGGTCTAGCTAACAGGTAGAACAAGGATTTGAACCCAGGACTTCTTTCCACAACTGTTCCAGTTTGAATCTCTGAATCCTTGTTCCCCAGCTGCTGGAGCTGTTTTGAGAGGTGGTGGAACTTTGAGGAGTCAGAGCTAGGCTGCTGGAGGCAGGACATGAGGGGCAGGCCCAAGGGAGTTACAGCCTGCCCTGGCTCCTTCCTTTGCTTCCTAGTCTCCTGTGATGAGAACATCTGCTTACTCCACCGTGACTTCCCCACTCTATGAAACCCTCAGGAACCGTGAGCCAAAATAAATCCTTCCTCTTGTAAGTTGTTTCTGTCAGACAAAAACAGGAAGGAATACAGCCCCAGCCGTCAGGGACTTATTGCTGCCAGGCTGTCTGAAAGACAGAACATACCCTTTGAACAAGGAAGCGACGCTACATCCCCATATCTGACTGAAGAGGAGTTCGCCCTGGGTTCCAAACCGGTCAAGGCGGCACTCTCTGCAGAGACATTCAACTCTCCAAATTTGAAAGACTTTCTTTTTTTTTTTTTTTAGAATTTAAAAGTTGGCCAGGTGGTGGCGGCGCATGCTTTTAATCCCAGCACTTGGGAGGCAGAGGCAGAGGCAGGTGGATCTCTGTGAGTTTGAGATCAGCCTGGTCTACAGAATGAGTTCCAGGACAGGCTCCAAAGCTATGCAGAGAAACTCTGTCTCACAAAACCAAGAAAAAAGAGTTACTTGCCAGCCTGCCAGCCACATGCGCATTCCTGGCTGTAGTTCTAACATCTGTAGACTGGGGAATGACTAATGGCCCCAAAAGCACAAGTCCAAAACTACTTTTAGGGAAATTTTAATTTACTCTCATCACCATAATACTGAGGAAGGAGGCAACCACAAAACACAAACCTAAGGTAGTCTCACCAGGCATGGTGGCACATGCCTTAAATCTCAGCACTGGGGAGGCAGAGGCAAGCCTGATCTACATAGTGAGTTCCAGACTAGCTAAGGCTAAATGGCAAGAGCCTCTCTCAAAAGAGGGGTGGGGGGAGAGAAAATAGGGTCTCTATAGGTCTCTAAATATATTTAGATAAGCCTGAGGCAAAGAAGATCAGCTCTCTTGAGAGAGTTCCAAAGCCTTCTCCTTATGGGTATCCACACACCAAGGGCTTCAACTGAGTGCCTGGGCAAGGTTAGCCCAGGATAATCCTCTAAGGAGGCAGATCCTGAAGAGGGCTGAAAGGGAGGCAGCCTGGCATCACTAGAGCCTAACAGAACCTGGGGAAGACCCAAACAAACCTGCCAATGTTTGGGCCTCCCACTCCACCAAAGGCTCCACTTAATGCCCTTCATCATGACCGCCAAGTGGGCTTGTTGAGATGTGTTCCTCCTTCAGGTCTGCACACTGGAGTGTCCCATCCTCTTCAGGGGAACAGCAAAGCCTGGGAAGCCCCTACTACATGCTGGCCAAGCAGTGACCCAGGCGCAGAGCTGTAGCAGGAAGCATAGAGAGGACTGGCCGGTTTGTTCGCCAGGAGATTGTGGTGCAGTCAACATTGTCATTTCCCCCTCAGCCTAGAAGAGATTTTTGTCAGCGCGTAATTACACGCATTGTCTTCTGTGAGTTCAAAGTGTGCAGTTGTGGGATAGCAATCAGGGCTTTCCCAGCCCTGTTTAGCATCCTTACTACCTCCTCCTCCTCTGTTCTGTTTTTTATTTTGTCTGTTTTCATCTTGTTCTGTTGCCCAGACTGGCCTTGAGCTCCTGGGCTCAAGCAATCCTCCTGCCTCAGTAGCTGGGGTTACAAGAACTTATCACATCCCTAGACCTTTCTTTTAACAATATTTTTGAGATTACATTTATTCACTTATTGGAGTGGAGATACATGCTAAGGTGTGTGCAGCAGAGAACAGCTTTTCACCTGTGGGTCCTGGAAATCAGGCTTGGTAGCAAGAACCTTTGTTCACTGAACCCTCTTCTTTATAACTATTAAAGTTTCAGGGATAAAAGGCAACAGTTCCCTGGAAGGCTGTGGGCAGGGCAGGAACTAGTTCTCAAAGCCATCTGCTAAACAGGAGCTGCCACCCGGTTGGTACCCAGAAGTCGCAAGATTGGAGACTCTGGTGGAAGGGTGTCAGCACCCACAATCTCTCCACCCACCACAGCTGAGAGCCTTTTCTCTCTGCCCCGCCTTCTTCAGTGTCTTCACACCCTTTCCCTCAACCAAGAACCCAGTCCTGGAAGTCAGAGCTCTGCCCTGATTGGCTTTAACTCTGAACTGACTGCAATTCCTGCCTGCTTCCAAGGGAAATTATCCTGCCGGAAGGTTATCAGTGACACGTGCAAATGACCCACTTAGCTTTGACTGCGTGGGTGCTGACCCTACAGAGTGCAGAAGTTTGGAGTCTCTAACCATTCCTGGGGGCTCACGTCTCTGTACCTAGTTTTTCCCACCTGGAAAATGGAGCTCTTTACCAACAAACAGCTCTGCTAGAAAGGCTGGTAAAGACATGCTAATTGTGTCCTGTAAATGCCTTTTTTTCCCCCCAGAGATGCTCAGGACAATGAGGAAGGCTGAGTACAACTTAGGAGTAGAGAGGTCCTGCCACTGCTGGGGTCAGTAGGAGGTGTCCCAGAAGATACCTGGGCCAGAAGCCAAGAGCAGTGAGTTGTCCTGCTCTGAATTCAGCAATGATGTCTCCCTGAGCCTCAGTTTCCCCATCTGTAAAGTGGTGGGGTTTCACTAGGACGTCTGGAGGTGTCTCTAATTCTAGGAAAGGATGGGAGAGGAAGGCAGAGAGGGGCCCAGTATAAACCTAGATGCTAATCTATGACAGAACAAGGATGGTGCTGGACCAGCCTCAGCCTGGGAAAGGTCAGGAACTTAATTCACCACCTGAGGAGAAAGGTAAGCTAAGATCACCCAGTGACCAGCCACACCAGCAGCAGCAGCCAGTAAAAGACGAAACCTTGGGGGTGGGGACTCCCCCCTCCTGCTCACGGTACCTGCTCGTCATTGGCTCCGCCCTCAGCTGAATTTAATGAATCTGAGAAAAATTACGAAGTCTCATAAAGCCACAAGTATCATAAAAAGTATAATAAAATTGAGAAAAGCTATTAAGTTATAAATACACCAATGCGTACAACACCACTCAGTCGGGGAGGAAGTCGCTATAAAATAAAATAAAGTCATTCCACAAGTGACTAAATCTCTTCATTCACAAGGCGCACGCTGCCCTTTACCGGCGCCCAACCCCGGTGTCCCCGCCAGAAGTTTGTGTAACATGAGCTGGCCTGCGACAGACACCCGTGGATAAGGAGACAAAGAAAAAGGAACAAAGATCACACAGAGACTGATGGACAGACAGACAAACAGCAGGAGCTCTGCGTCCGGGCGCAGTAGCGTCACCAGATCCCCAGCCACGCATTACAACACTTGAAGAGCAAAAATGGAGAAAAGAACAAAAAAAAAAAAAGAAAGAAAGAAAGAAAGAAAGAAAGGCCAGCCCCGGAGGGGAGTTTGTAGCGGCATTTGGCTGGACCCTAGCTGAGTCCTGCGCTGGTCCCCCGCCCCCACCCCAGCGCTATGAATATTCATCGCCGCGATTAGAGAGTGCTGGGGTGGGGGCACCCATCACCGTTATTTGTGCGTCCAATAAAAACAAACATGCTAATGAGCCCCTTTCACTGGGAAACTGCGGTGAGTACTGTGGAAGTGCCAGGTTCAGAGGGAAGGAAGAGAGAGGGAAAGACCCGGGGAGAGTGAGTGACCTCAGGCCCAGGACACCAACAGAGGACCCGTGGAAACCTCTTAAAGCTAGCAAAGGACCAGGCAGCCTCCAAGAGAAGACTCAAAATGGGTGGACAGTGGCCCTCACCCCAGACTGCACCAAGCAGCTCTGCCCCACCCCAAGCTGCTTGCTACATATCTGGTGACTCAAAAGACCGTATGGGTTTTCTGAGCTATCTGCCCATGGACTAAAGCCAGAGGCACGCCCTGGGCCTGGCTCCCTCCAGGAACGTGGGCAGAAAGCCAAGCGTACTCTGGGTTACTACTGGCAGGAGGCTGAATTATGGGTGCCAAGGGCAGAGCAGTGGGTGGCAGTGAGCTCCAGGCTAGGAAGGTGAGCCTTGCCACAAGAGAGGGCAGAAGCAGGACTGGAGGTAGAGGAATTCAGGGAGCCACGCTAAGAGGGGCTGGGGGTGGTCAGCTTTCCAGAAGGGCTGCATTTTAGTTCAGCATTTTACCAGCTCAGCAAACAGGCATCTAGAGGTTAAGAGCAAGGGCGTCGTTATCACACTCCAACACGTGGCTTAGAACCAGGTGTGAGACCAAAGCCCCTTAACTTCAGAGTTGGGGGCTTTATGGCGGGGGCTGTTAGAGGGCCAGATCCCCATTGAGTCCAGTTGATCTCTAAATGTCAGTTGGGCATAAGAGGCTTGGTTATTCCTGGAGACAGTGTGAGGAGTCCTTGTCACCATGATTTGACCCAGCACACAGTATGCCCTTCAGCAATGTCCGTTCTTGGGGAGAAAGGAAAGGAAAGACCTGGTGGGGAGGATTTTATGTGGGAAGATAGGAGAGCAAAGGAGTAATGCAGAAGGAAGCTGAGGTAAAGATCTGAAGCCATGGATTTCAAGTTTGCACCATTAGATCAAAGTAGAGATTTTGTGTGTTCATGTTAAGATAGCCACAAAGTGTGAACTGTCCATCGACAGTGACTGTATAAACAAAATATTCGGTCAGCGACACAGCTCAGCAGAGAAAGGTGTTTCTGCTAAGCATAGTGTGTCCTGAGTTCGGTTCCCCCAGACACACACAAGACAGGGAGAGAACTGACTCCCAAATGTTGTTCTCTGACCTCCATATGTGTGTGTTCACACGCACACACACTAAATAAATGTTATAAATACCTATTTAATATAAATTATCTCTTGACAGATCCCTACAATGGAATACTATTCAGCAATACAAAGGACCCAGCAACTTACACATGGAGCCACTTGAATGAACCTTGGAAATAGTTGAGTGCAGAAGCCAGTCTCAAAAGGACATATACGAGGGGGCTGGAGAGATGGCTCAGTGGTTAAGAGCACTGCCCGCTCTTCCAAAAGTCCTGAGTTCAATTCCCAGCAACCACATGGTGGCTCACAACCATCTGTAATGAGATCTGGTGCCCTCTTCTGGCCTGTAGGCACACATGCAGATAGAATACTGAGAACACCGCACACATAATAAATAAATAAATCTTAAAAAAAAAAAAGGACACATACGAAACAAATAGGCAAATCTTTAGAGACTGAAAGTGTGTGAGAGCTTCCTAGCGCTAGAGAGATGGGGGACTTACAGATGACGTGGATGAAGGCTTTAGGAAAAGGCAATGAAATGTTCTAAAACTGATGCTGATGGTGGTCGCACACCTGTGAATGTACTAAAAGCCACTGAATTGTGCATCTCATATGAGTGAGTTGCATGGCGTGAAAATTCTATCTCAATAAAGCAGTTAGCAAAACTAAACAAACAGCATGCTAAATAAAGGACTCGATCCAAAGGCCTTCCAGAAAAAGCAAATCTATGCAGACATGGTTGGTTAGTTATGGCTAGGGGATGGAGAGGGATGAGCTGCACAGAGACACCAGGGAACTTACTGAGACCGGAGACTAGGTCATAGTGATGGTTGTACACCTCACTACGTTCGTTGATGCTTTCGTCAGGTGAACTGTGTACGTGTATGAACTATATCTCAAAAGCTTTGTTTGTTTGTTGAGACAAGGTCTCCTGTAGCCCAGGCTGGCCTCCCACTTGCTGTGTAACCAAGAATTACTTTGGTCCTCCAGCCTATACCTCTGAATTCTGGGATTATAGGTGTGCACTGCCACACCAGCCTTTCGCAGTGCTGAGGTTAAAACTGAGGGTTTCATACATGCTAGACAAGCACTCTTCCAACTGAGCTATAGCCCCAGCCTATAAAATCATTTTTTGGAAACAAATGGTTTGCCAGGCTTGTAGTACATATGTGTAAACGTATAATCCTATCCCTTCTGTTGCTGAGGCAGGACGATCATGAGATCTAGGCTGGCCTGGGCCCAACTAACTTGGTGTGTCTTCTCCCCAGATCATCTCATCTTCTTCCTTCTTCCTTCTTCCTTCTTCCTTCTTCTTCTTCTTCTTCTTCTTCTTCTTCTTCTTCTTCTTCTTCTTCTTCTTCCTCCTCCTCCTCCTCCTCCTCCTCCTC
>JAQHUG010000027.1:11731437-11760344 GCA_028555095.1 Dicrostonyx torquatus | reverse complement strand
AAACAAACAAACAAAAAAAAGAAATACTGATCCAGTGTATACAGCACACATGCACAGACAGAAAAACATTGGGGTTTTGTTAGTTTGTTTGATATAGCGGTTCTGTAACTGCCGGCAGGTCAGGTGGCTCAGTGGGTAAAGGCACTTGTTCTTGGGCCTGATGACCTGAATCTGATCCCCTGAATCCACATGGTAGAAAGAAAGGACTGACACCATCCAGGAAGTTATCCTCTGATCTCCACATCTGTGCTGTCATGCACACACACACACACACACACACACACACATTCAAGGGAAAAGAAGACACAAAGAAAGGCAAGAACACCTGGCTCTTTCCTGGAGACTGTTATTTGATTGATCTGGTGCTTCTGGGCATTAACAGACAACCACTTCCCTACCCCATGACTCCAAGGCATAGGCAATGCTAAAAATCTATATTTGAATTCATAAAATTGACAAAACAATAAAAAGACAAAAACCAAATCCCTGCTCTTTGGTGAGACAGCACAGCCTGAGCTCGGTGGTCATCAGAGCTTGTATGGCAGCTGGGGACACAGCTCAAGATGGGGAGCTGGTGGGAATGGTGCTGATGAAGGGTTCTCAGTCTTTTCTTAGGAGAAAAACTTTACGGGAACCGTGGGACCTGTGATGGTTCATCTTCACTGACCATTGCCTGTCTTTGGGATCACCTGGGAGGCCCACCCCTGGGCATGTCTTTGAGGGATGGCTCTCTCTGAATGTGAGCAGCACCGCCCCACGGCAGAAGCCCTGGACCAAATGAACAGGGGAAGGGGAGAAAGTGAACGATCACCAGCATCCAGGGCCCCAGCTCGTGCCTCACACTTCTGCTGCTATGCCTTCCCCACTATGAGGAAATGACAGTCTTTCCTCAAACTTGAGCCAAAAGAAACCCTCCCTTTAGGTGTTTTTGTTCAGTATTTTCAACAGCAGCAAGAAAAGTAAGGACTCCAGGCCTTCTGCAAACAAATTCAAACCATGCACTAAGTGCTCAGTGCCTTTCGGATCCTACTCCAGGGAGATCGTAGAGGAAACGGGCACTGTTTACTGAGTTCCTACTACAGATGAGGTACCAAGCTCCCATTGTTCTTTACATGCTCCAAGGATATAAAGAAAACATGGAGGTAACTTTTCCCAAGTCTCACAGCCATTGGGATTACAGTTCAGGGATGGTCCTCCATCCCACACTCAGGGCTGTCAGTCAGAGATATCTGGTCATGTGAGGACAGTTTTGGTTTCATAACTGGAGATGGGATACAGACCTCCTGGAGTCTAGTGGGGACATCTTATTGTGCTCGGGACAGTTCCTGCAGCAAAGGATTATCCAGCCTAGGGCTCAGATGGAGTTCAGTAAGTAAAGTGTTTGTCTAGCTTGTGCAAAGCCCTGGATCTAACCCCAGCTACATGTAAAGTGGGCACAGTGGGGGATGTTTTGAATTCTTGCACTTGGGATGTGGGGGCAGGAGGATCAAAAGTTCAAGGTAATCTTCAGCTAAAGGGCAAGTTTTAGGACACCCAAGGTGAAATGGATTATTAAAAATGCTGCAGGATCCCCGGTGGTGGCAGGCAGCAGAAATGCTGCAGGTCCCCAATCAGTGGTAGCGGGCCATGTGGTGGCAGGCAGCAGGCCCTGAGAGCAGCCAGTCCTGGGCAGGGACTGGCTGCAGGTCCCCGAGCAGTGGCTGGTCCAGGGCAGGGAGACACGCGGCGGTGGGCAAGAGACAGATACATGAATAGGCACACCATACAGAGTGAGGTTGGATATTTATTTAGTGGCTATGGAAGTGAGGGGAGAAGGGGAGAAGAGCACGGGTGGGGGGAGAGGAAGACAGAGAGAGAAAGAGGAGAGAAGGGAGAGACAGAAGCTGCCTCTCTGAGAGGGAGATGGAAAAGAGAGGGAACTCAGGCTGGAAGATGAAGATCAGCCTGTCTCAGCAGATGGGGGAGGGAGTGGGCATGGCTTGTCTCTTAAAGAGACAGAACAATCATTACATTCCCATCTCTTTTTTATAATAAAAAGGCGGGAGGTTAGGCACCATAGGTTAAAGCAATTGGGGCTGCGAATTCTCAAGACTTCTTCCTGCTTATTTGTGGGTGTCGTCTTTGGGGGGAACCTGAGAAAGCTGGGTGGTGGTTACATCCTGGCATAGCTGGTCTCTTTGCTCCTGTTCAGTGTTTGTGGTATGGAAATGTCTGGTGGAACTCAGGCTGAAAGCTGAAGATCAGCCTGTCTCAGCAGATGGAGGAGGGAGTGGGCGTGGCTTGTCTCTTAATGAGACAGAACAATCATTACATTAGGTACATAGTAAATGAAACCCCATCCCAAAAAAGAAAAAAAGAAAGAGAGAGAGAGAGAGAGAGAGAGAGAGAAGAGAGAGAGAGAAAAAGAGAAAGAAAGAAAATTAGTTCTACTGCCCAGGGTTTACCCACCCTTCTCAGCATCACATGGTGGCTGCTGTATTGGGCTTGTTCCGTTAATGCTTATTAGGTGTTCCAACGTGCAGCCCATAGTGAGACCACTATTCTGCAATATCACACTTTTTATCCACTTGTGGGACCCTGGAGGAGGGGACCAAGACTATTTGGGATTGCATAATAGTGACCCTGACTTCATAACTGCTCAGATTCAAAAGCAAGGGCTTTGGGTCATAGTCAGGTTAGACTGGTGTGTGTGTGTGTGTGTGTTTGTTTGTTTGTTTTCCCTGTCTCTAACGGTGCTTTGCAGCTGCAAAACTGTGATGCAAAGAGCAAGACTGCCACCTAATGGACAGACAGGGCAGGACAGCTCAGTTGTACCACACTCACTGGATAGAACCCCTCATTTACTTCATCATACTTCCCTCTACATCCTCACTCTCACACACCACACGCCCTGCACTGGACTGCCTGATTCTTCCTCATGCCAAGACAGCCCTTTGACTACTAGGAAAGATCCAGGACAGACATTGTCTATCTTAATGCATCCTGGAAATTAGCAAACTACAATTTCCACTTGGAAATGAAACCCCACCCCCTTGGTCTCCACTGACCGTAGCCAATAAACAGGCTCTCACAGGCAGAGAGCCCGGCACAGGCACATTCAAGCCTGAGTGAGAATTGGTGTGCGACTCAGTCCGATTCCTACACACATGTATCTCAGTCGACGTGAGCCCCACTTTGAGCCTGTTTTTCCGATCACAGTGGCAGTTCTAGGTACTGGGCCTCTCTGAGTCCTCCAGGCGTAGCTAAGGGTTCTCAAGTGTCTTGGAGACGTTGTCCTTTCTCTGTCTGTACAGGGAAACCCTTCTGGCTGCAAATGGAGTGTAGAAGAATTCCTAAAGGCAACAGGGAGACGGAGGGGCTCAGGACACATGCAGGGCACGATCCTGTTTTCACAAACAAGTCGGCATAGGGGAGCAGCCTGTTCAGGGTAAATCAGTCTGAAAATGAGAGGAGACAGAAGCCACCACCATGGAGCTGGAAGTGAGGGAGATGTAGACTCACCTGTGGCCACAGACACATTCAAGGACTCAAGACCAGGAGGCAGTTGGCGCCTAGGCAGAATAGTAAGGAGCAGCTGGCAGGAGGCAAGAACCTCCTGGGACAGACCAGAGCCCTCATTGCCTGCAGGACACGCGACAGTGTTAGGGAGTCCCAACCTGAAGTCCACATACTTAGACAACTGAAAACGGAAAAGCAGGTATAGCCTACCTACCCAGCACAAGGAGAGTAGGCCGGTCCCAGATGAACTCTAGGCAGCTAGTGATGGGGACCTTGAAGGACTGGGAGATCTCAGGGCCTGGGCAGCCCACTGTGCCCACCACGAGCCAGCCCTGCTGGGCTTTGGCCTGAAAAAGAAAACACCACATCCTGGCTCACCAAATCGTCATCAGAGCCATGGCTGAGGAGCCCAGGATTGCACACACACACACACACACACACACTTGCACACACACACACACACACACACACTGAAAGTGCCTTCAACTTAGGGTCAGTCAGATTCTCTACATGACCAGCATTTACTCCAGGCACTGAGGATGAGGCTGAGAATACACAGACTAAAATCCCAGCTGTGTGGCAGAGTGGCTGTGGAAGTCCTCCTTGAAGTGACAGCAAAGTGCAGATCTGAAGATAACTAATGGATGAGTATCTTGTGGGGGAAGTCTTGTAGGCAGTGGGGGAAGGTTCTAGGCAGGGAGACCTGCAAGTATGGAGACACAAAGGTTCTGCTCACCTGTCATATCTCAGGAATGGTAAGCTGGCCACAGGGAAGGTAGCGAAAGAGGCACAGAGAGTAAGGTCTCAAGGGCCACTGGAAGCATAGGGTTTTAATACTGATATAGAAACTTTGAAAAGTGTTATTTTGCTTTGATTTTTAAGACACGAACGAGTTCACTATGAACCCCACGCTGGCCTTGAACCTATGGTGATCTCCCAATCTTAGTCTCTCAAGTACTGGGGCTACAAGTATGTGCTACTGGATCTGGAGTTTTTGAAATTTTGAGCAAAGTGACCCCTTCTGATGTGAGAGTTGGCAGAATCACTGTGCATGCCACGCTGAGAGCCCAGCACAGGGAAATGTGAACTTGGACGAGGGCAGCAGAAGAAACATGGGAATGGTGTAGCAATAACTCCATAAAAAGGCAAAAGGATTTGGGGATGTGTGGGACGTAGCTGTGAGGACAAGAAGTCAAAGGTGATCTCTAGGCTGAACAACTGAGCAGGGTAGGCCCTAGGAGAACAGAAGGTCAGTCAGCCCTAGAAATGGGGAGTCTGAAATGCTCACTGTGGGAGCGGAGGGGAAGAGCTGTAGCAGAGGTACTAAGTCTAGAGTTGGGGTGGGGGATGAAATCCGGGTTAGAGCATCCATTTGGGAGGCAGTCAAATAAAGTGGGAGTCTAAGTCCAGTGATGGTGTCACACGCCTTTAATCCCAGCACTCGGAAGGTAGAGGCAAGTGTGTCTCTGAGTTCGAGACCAGCCTGGTCTACAAGTGAGTTCCAGGACAGCTAGGGTTATGCAGAGAAACCCAGTGTGGAGGAAAAAAAAGACTCCCACTTCCCACCAGGATTGGCCAGAGACCCCAAAAAAGGGACTGCCTCTGAGATGACTGCAGAAAATGCCTCCAAATGTGCTACTCAATATGAAAACCGCTGGCACACCTGACCACTTCCTAAAGATTCTGACGCTTTCTTATGTGTATCAGGGTTTAGCTGCATGTATATGTGTGTGCCAGGTGTGCCGGATACTGGTGGAGGTCAGAAGAGGGAGGGCATCAGAAGCCCTGGAACTGGAGTCACAGATGGTTGTGAGCCACCATGTGGGTGCTGGGAATCAAACCTGGGACCACCGGGAGAGCAGTCAGTGCTCTTCACTGTTAACACTATCTTTCCAGCCCCAGTACATGTAGCTATTAAGGACTGAAATATGGCTAGTCCAAATTGAGATGTATTATGTATAAACATGGGGGGTTTTGTTTGTCTTTATTTTAATTTGGTTTAGGTTTTTAAAGATAAGGTTTCTCTGCATAACAGTCCTGGCTGTCCTGGAACTCGCTTTGTAGACCAGGCTGGCCTCGAACTCACTGAGATCTGCCTGCCCCTGCCTCTGCCTCCCAAGTGCTGGGATTAAAGACATGAACCACTACCTCCAGGCATGAATAAATGTAATTTAATCTGGACATGGTAGCATACATCCATAAAGAGGCTGAGGCAGGATTTCTGTGAATCTGAGGTCAGCCTGAGCTACACAACAATACCCTATCTCAAAAATTCTTTCTTAGTATTTAATGATATTTTGGGCACATTGAATGAAAGTATGTTTCTTTTCTGGTTGCTTGGTGTTGTTATTATTCTGTTTTTTGAGATTGGGTCTCATGTAGCCCAGGTTGGCCGTCTTCCTGTCTCCACCTTTTTTTAAAAAAAATATTTATTTATTATGTATACAATATTCTGTCTGTGTATATGCCTGCAGGCCAGAAGAGGGCACCAGACCCCATTACAGATGGTTGTGAGCCACCATGTGGTTGCTGGGAATTGAACTCAGGACCTTTGGAAGAGCAGGCAATGCTCTTAACCTCTGAGCCATCTCTCCAGCCCCTGTCTCCACCTTGTAAGAGCCCAAATTACAGACACCTGGCTCTTTTTACATTTCAGCGTGGTTACTAGAAAATCTGAAATTAGACACGTGGCTTGAATATAAGTTTATTAGGCGGCTTTCTACCCCTCTTTATCAGGCGGAAGTCAGAGGGTCTGCCAAATGCGAGGCAATGCTGCTTACTGGTGTCTAGTCAGGGAAACACAGCTGAAGAACGCTAAAGCTTGCCCCTATCAAAGCCGTGTTCAAAACTGCTTTCAAGTTGAGCTTCTATTCCATGTATCCACATCTCCTGCCCACCAGCTCCCCAGAGCATTGCTTAAGACCCAAAGGTGTCAGACATTGACTTGCTGATGCAGGTGGCCAAGGCGTGTAGTAAAAGAAATGACGCGAGGAAATTCCTAACTTCAGACAATGCTCCATTGGTGATTTTAAAGACCATAGGAATCAATGCCACCACGTTCCCTTTCCCACCCACCTCCCCATCCACTGCTAACTGGAAATGACTTTAAAAGCCCGAGCTAGACTCATCGCCTCTCCTTCCCCTCTCGTCCCACGTTACCTTCAAAAAACCGGCCAGGTCAGTAGTGGCGAACACGTCCATCACCTCCATAGCCCCAGCGCTGGCCTTGCTGACTATTGGAGTAAGCGGGCAGCTGCAAAGGTTCCCCCACGATCCCCGTTAAACCTGGTACTCTCAAACCCCGCGCCCCACACACCCTCTACCTCCCAAGGGTTTAGGCTCCGTCAACCAGAAGCCTGGACGAGGGACCCCCCCACCCCAAGGTGCTTAGGAACTTGGCTCCGCCTCCACTAAGGGACGTCCTGCCTGTTTCTCCGGCTGGTGATGACTCTGTCTACTCCGAGGAAGTGAGCGGAGCGCAGCACAGCCCCAAGATTCCGGGGATCCTGGAGTCCCTCAAGGACGAGCCACAGTTGCTGAGGGTCGTCGCCTGGGCTTGCTTCTGTGGCCTCATCGCAAGGCCGGGATCGCAGCGGGCTCACCTCCATGCAGACGCCCTGGTGCACCTGGTGGCCGCACAAGGCGTCCAGTTTCTGCCGCCTGGGCCTCAGGACAGGGATGCCCCGGGCCTCGGCCACCCGGAGCAGCTCGGCCCGCTCCCCTTGCAGCCCAGCTTTACCCGCCTGGAGCAGAAGCCGGGCCACGCTCCGGCGGGCGGCCCGCAGGGCCAGGAGGCACGGGGACAGGCCGAACAGAAGTTCCAGCCGCTGGGTAGGCGCCAGGTCATCCAGAAGCAGGCGGCTCAGCTCCTCCCCACCAGGCCGCGCCACCGGGGAGAAATGACGGACAATCCGGCGCCCGAAACACCCCATCGTCCACAGCAGTGGCATAGCTACAGTTGCGCCCGGGACTCCACTAACAGACGGTTGCAGAAGACCCGCTGGCCTCCCACACCTCGTCCCCTCGCGTAGGACAAACTGTCCCCGAGTCCTCGCTCAAAGATTGCCCACAATCTGCCAACCAAGCCAAGACAGTCACCTCTCAGACTCCCACGTGGGTTCCCAGCTTCCGGGTTCCAGAGGCCCGGCTCCTTGTCCGGTGACGCACAAGCGAGCTTGGCCACAACTAAGTCTCCACAGCACCCCCTACAGCAATGGTTCGCAATACCTCCACCGCCGCGGCGAGCAGAGGCTGTGCTGCTGAGCTGACCCTAGCTCGGGCTACTCTGGGTAAGGGGAGGTGTCAGGAGGCTGGGCTAGCCTTATTCACTTCCCCACCTGCAAAGATCAATTTAAGACGACGGGTGGGCCATCCTCTTCAATCAGTCTTGGGGCCTTCCTCCCCACATTCAGGCGTATCGTCGTTTCTGGGAATTGTTGCCAGAAGCTTATCCAGTCAGACCCTTAATACCAGTCAGCAGAACCCCAACGATATTTCCCATCTTCGGACCTCTGTAGTTAAGTCCCAAGTCTATCGTGTCTCTGTGGACAAGCAGCTGATGCTCTTGGCCCATGGTAATAATGCTAGGACTCCTTTGCTCACTGCTCAGACCACCCCCCCAAGTCTTTTCAACCTGTCTTTGCTTTTTTTTCCTTTTTAAACTTTGTTTTTTGAGACAGGGTTTCTCTGTAGCTTTTGGAGCCTGTCCTGGAACTAGCTCTTATAGACCAGGTTGGCCTCGAACTCACAAAGATCCGCCTGCCTCTGCCTCCCAAGTGCTGGGATTAGAGACGTGCGCCACCACCACCCGGCCTAAACTTTTTTCTTTTCTTTTTTCTTTTTTTTTTTTTTTAAGGCAACATCTCACTAGTCCTCATGCATGGCCTAAACCTCATTATGTAGACCAGGTTGACCAAAAATTCGCAGTGATCACCCTGCTTCTGCTTCTCAAGTGTTGGTACACCCGGGCCAATTTATTTTATTTTTCAAAATTCTTTCATTGTTTATGCGTGGAAGTGTATTGTCTGTGAGAATGGCTGTGCACCACAAGCATGCCTGGTGCCCCAGGAGACCAGAAGAAAATGTAGATTCCCTGACAATGGAGTCACCATGTGGGTTCTGGGAATCAAACTTGGGTCCTCCAGAGGAGCAGCCAATGTTCTTAACTGCTGAACCACCTCACCAGCCCTTTATAAATAAAGTATTTATTTACTTACTAACTTAAGTTTTTTGGTTTTGGGGGGTTTGTTTATTTGTTTGTTTTTTGAGACACATGTATCCTTGGCTGGCCCTGGCACCAACCATCCCCTGCTCCCACTCCAGAAGGGATACTCCAAATTATCTACCTTCCCACTTACCTGAAAGAAATTCTCAAACACAACTACACTGATCACCAAGAAGGGCGGTGGGGGGTGTATGTGTGTGAAAGATACTTCTGAAGCCAGAGTAGGTTGTGATCTTTCTCTTTAATTGTTACAGTAAGCTGGGAGACAGGCCTAGTATTCTGTGGCTATGGTCAGAGTGCAGTGATGACCCCAGGATAAGAGCTAAAATTGGGCTGGAGAGGTGGGGGAGTGGGAAAGGGAGCCTATACAGGTAAAAGATGAGGCCTGTCTCTGCCACCCCAACCCTAAGGGGCAGAGGGTAGGGTGCAAGAAGATAGACAGTGCCCCTTTTAGCCACATTCCCTTGCCCAGGTCAAAAGGAAGAGGCTGAGGAGAGCAAAGGCTGAGGAGCCCAGCAGGGAACTCAGAACAGGTCAGCAGATAAAATGGTTATGACCGTGCCTTCTGTCCCCAACCCATTTATTCACATGTATAAACAGGAATAATTTGACAAATTTCCTATCCCTAGTGGAGTGGATACAGAAAGTAAGATCCAGGGTCCAGAAATCAACACCTAAAATCCAGAGGCAGGAGGCAAGCCATGAAGGGTGGGGAAGTCAGGAGCTCCCCACAGATCACTAGGTCACCTGCTCTGTGGGCCTCATCTGGATGTCTCCAACCTGTGGAAGGCAGACCATTTGAGGTGATCACCCCCTAAAGGACTCCCTGGGCACACTTGGGCTGCTCCCAGTGGGTAAAGAGCTAAGGGCAGACTCACCTGAACATGTGGGGGTGTGCTGAGGACGTAGATGACAGCCTCAGCCACATCCTCCGGTTTGAGACACTGAGAGTGAGCACCGGGGGAAAGGGTGAGACAAGGGCAGAAGTGACCCAAGTTCCTCCCCACCTCAGAGGGACTCTCTCTCTAACATTCACAGCCCACCCTAATCCCCCAGGAGTAATAAGCTACTGAGGTCTGAAGGTACTTAAGGACTGAGGAGCTTTACTAGGCCCAGAAGAAGGCCCCACCTTTATGTCTTCATAGGTGGCAGCTGCTCTCTCAGGGTCCTTGTCATGGAGTTTGAAGGCAAACCGTGTTTCCACCAAGCCTGGAGAGATACACTGGGCCAACAGAGAGGTCCTTCTCAGCCCGAGCTTTAGCAGGCCATGAGGAGGTTGAAGGGAAAGGATAGAGGCCACAGGGCTCCCGATTCACAATGACAGCTGCCTCAGGTCCTCAACTGTCCTCTTCCAAAGTCCAAAGTCACCACTGAGAGCTCCAAATGGCGCCTCTCACAATATCCTGTACTATATATCCTGTTCCTATATATCTGGTCAACACTTCACAAAGTGGTGTTGCTTACCCTCATAACCGGATAAGTATCATTCCATTTCACAGATGTGAAGACTGAGGCTTAGGGAGATTCAGTGATTTACCCAAAGTCATGTGGCCTTCTAAGGAAGGGGCCAGAGTGCTGGCCTCCAGTCAGTGTCTGACTTCCCTTAGTCTCACTCCATGTTCCCTTCAAGTTGGCCCCTCCCACTAATAGCGTAAGTCTGACCATGGGTCCTGGGGTGAGTGAACCAACGAGTTTGTCCTTGGAAGAAGCAAGCAGCGCCCAGGAATTATGCACTCAGTTGAACCCAAGGGCACTCAGCAGGCCTTCCTGGGCATGTGCAGGCAGGAGGGCTGGGCCCGTGCCATTCCCACCAGGGCTAGACCACAGCCTCACCGTGGCCCGGATATGGGTCTGGGCCTCCAGAAGCTCTTGCCTTAGTCCCTCTGTCAATGCAGTGACGGCATACTTGGTCGCACTATAGAAATGGATGACTGACTGGGGTGGGACTCGGTGGCCACACATGCTGGGTGGAAGAAGGGAAGGGAGAGAGGAGAGAGTAAAGTTCCATAGACACAGGCAGTAGTCCTATCATCCTGGTCAGCCTCGTTACCCAGAGGCCGACAGGGAAGCCTTGCTGGGGGGACCTCTGATGGCTAGCTACCCCTACAGTTCAGTTTTTGGTTTTTCAAGACAGGGTTTCCCTGTGTAACAGTTCTAGCTGTCCTGGAACTAGCTCTGTAGACCAGGCTGGCCTCAAACTCACAGAGATCTGCCTGCTTCTGCCTCCAGATTAAAGGCATGCACCACCACTGCCTGGTTAATCTAGTCTCTTGTCTGTGCAGCTCTTGAAACCAGCTTTGCCTTGAAGCTGTCCTGCTGACTGTCTACTCCCTTCTGCAGCCAGACAGGTTGACAGGAGCTTCACCATGTTGTCTGTGTGCTCACTGACAGCTCTGCTGGGAGATCTCTGGGGTTGTCCCCCATGCCCCTCAATAGACAATGGGCTCTCCTATGCTAGAACCTGTATGCAGTGTCTTCGGCCCACAAGGCGGGCTTATCCCTGGATCTAAGAAAAATGCACAAAGGCACCCAGTTCCTGGAAATGCCCAGGCATTGGCTATGGAGGTCAGGGGCTGAGCTGTCTGCTCTAGATGACCAGAAGCCGGCATTTCCCTTGGTCAGCATCGTGCCACTTAGATATTAAATGCCTATCTTACTACCAAAGAAACTGCCATTTGGAGATTAATGAGCTGAGACAGGTGGGTCACTGTTGAATGGACCTGTGCTGAGCCTCGGCTGCCTGGCCTCACCTGTTGATGTTAATGATATGCCCGTCGTCCACATTCCGCTCCTTCATGGACTGATAAGCTTCCCGAGTGCAGATGCTGAGGGCCAGGACGTTCACCTGTGGGCCAGGTAGGGCAATGGAGTGTCTCTGGCTTGGGCCCAAGTGAACAGGTGATGGAGTTACAGAGCACCAGGGGGAGGGAGTGGCATGCCTTCTCTGGGGGGGGGCGCCACTCACAGCTACCACCCCCAGATGACAGTAGCAGCTCTTTTCCTGGCCGAGTGCCTACAGGAATAAGCCTCCCACCCAAGCCCAGGACACTCTGCCAGCCATCTCTGCCACAGTCAGACCTCGGCCTCAGGAAACAAGCCATCCTTCTCAGGGGCAGTGTCCAGACCTGCTCCCTCCTAAACAGATTGAAGCCCTTTCTGAAATGGCCTAAATCTTTCTCCTTACACACAGAAGCCAGCCTTCCCTCCCTGCCCTCCTTGGCCATCTTGCTCCCTGGTAATTCCCAACCTGTGGGGAGGCTATACCCCAGCAACAAGTCCAGGTGTGGGGAATTCAGTGGGTGGGGTCACTTGCCACTCCTGGCAGAGGTGACCTGGAGTCCCCACCCTTCAGAGAGCAGAGATCTATAAGGCTATCTGCTGTGAAGCACCTGTCTGCTCCACCCATTAGCCTTCCAGAGGGGCCAGCAGTGATAAAGCTGCCAGCAGGGGCCTCCTGCCTCTCTCTTCTCCAGAGGAGAGGGACAGCTGGAAGATTAGCTGATTTGCTTTATCAAGTGTCCCCCAGGCATCAGGACAGAATGCCCTCAGTGAAAACCTGCCTCATGCTTGCTTGTGGTAGCAGCAACACTTGGGTATTAGGGTGCAGAAAGGAAGGGCTCAGCCTGTTTCTGGTCCTCTTAACAGGGTGGGATTGTGGGGCATATGGAAGACGAGCGTGGTAGAAGCCTCCTGGGTCTAGGGCCTACGAGGATGGGGCTAAGGGATTTAGGTAATATTCAAGACAAAGGGGCCTTGGGGACTTAGGAGTCCCTCATCTCATAGATGGGCAAGCTGAAGTCCAGGCTGAGACATGTGCCTCTGCACACAAGGGCTGTGATTCTGACCCAGAAGACTGAGGTCACAGCTTCATTCTCTTTGTTCATTGTTTCCCTTCCAAGGACCTACTAGTACAAGCCTACTGGTACCAGATGTAGAGAGCACCAAGACAGTGCTCTCAGCCTCTCAAACGCTTTGACACCCTAATGCCACCCAACAATGTCCAGAAGATGGAAACACATGTTCTTGGGGCTGTGCCTGGCCCATACATGCTCCTATTACATGTATTTATTTACTTATTTTGTGTGTGTGTATATATGCATGCCACAGTGCCAATGTGGAGGTCAAAGGGCAACTTACAGGAGTTGACTCCCTTCTCTCACCATATGGGTCCTGGGTCTCAAAGGTAAGCACCTTTGCCAACTGAGCCATCTCTCCAGCCCCTGGCCCATACATTCTCTAAAGTATAATACAGGCTCTCTATTTCTCAAAGGAAATCAAGGATTTGCCCAGACTGCTGGGAGCAACTAATCTAGATTTGAGCAAGGACCACCCCTTGACGAGGCCACGTGTTTTCCCACACTCTGTAGACCATACCTGGGGACAGTGGAGCTGGTAATATTGATGATTTAGGTGTGTTCATCCCAACTAAATGTGACAGGGCTGACGCTCAGAGGTTGTCATGAATTTGCCTGAGTCACGTGGGGCCAGGTGCAAACATAAGCTCTCATCTCCGTTGCTTTTGTCCCCTAAGACCATGACCCCAGGTACCCAGCACAGGCAGGGGCATTCATCAAACTACAGTTCTCTACCCTACAATCTTTTCAAATCCCATCACAACCAGTCTAGAGTGTAAGAACTATGTGAGGCCGAGAGGATGTTTATCCAGTTACTATCATTGTGATACTAGTAGTGAGTTGAAAATCAAAATGTCTCTGTGGGAAACTGAAGCTCCCTTTTACTGGAGTCCTGTCCCCAGGAGCCCTCTGCCTTCTAGGCCCCTGGTATCCACTCTTCTCTGACACGTCCCTGACCCCCAGCCTCCTGCCCCAGTTCTACAAGCCTTACATTGAACATGTCCTTCCATCCGCTGGTGCTGCCCGAGAGCAGGGTGTCGGGCCGGGCCATGCCGGCATTGTTGATGCAGATATCCACGCCATGGTGCTGAGAGCGGACAGCCGAGAACATGGAGAGGATGTCCTCCTCATTTGACAGGTCACATCTGTAGGGGATCAAAGTCCCGGGGTAGCCTGCACTCTTACATTCGGCAGCCAGCTCCTATGAAACCCAACAGGGGTCTAACTGGAGTGAGCCGCTCACTCCCACGCCTCCTCACCCACGGTCAGCCTTCCCTCCCAGGTCACAGTTCGGAACTCTCTAGTAGCAGCCGCCTTTTGGCTATATGAGAGAGGTTAGGTCTGCCCATCCCCAAAGCTTGTTCTGTTTGGTCAAAGTCTAAGGGGTTGTGGACACTCCCTCAGAGGAGAGGAACAGTAGAACAGATCAAGGAGGATTCTCACATATACACTAAAGTCTTCAGTGCTAACGAGAGAGAAGGAGACAGGGATCCTGGGAACAAAGGGAGATTTTTCTTCTCCTCTCTCCCCAGTCCATTAGGGCCAAGAGGTCCTGAGCTGGTTACCCCAGAGACCCAATTCTCTACCTCTTTTTAGAGTCAGTCAGTCCCTCCAGAAGGGCTCAGCTCTGAACTGCCACCTCCCCTTCACAAAAGGCACACAGAACTTAAAGGTGAGTCCTGTACACACCTTTCAGGGGAACTCAATCAAGTCCCTCTTTCTCCCTACATGTGGCCAGAATGTCTAACCCCTGGTCCCCCTCAACCCCAATTTTCCCCACCTTAGTCGGTCACCTGCCACTAGACACTCCCTGTGCATGTCTAAGTTCCTCAGCACACTGTAGAGCCCTGAAAAAGCAGAACCACTAAGTGCGGCAGGAGCTGACATTAAGGAGTTGGAAGAAAGCAGGCTGTGGGAGGCCAGTGAGTGGCTGGGCACTTGAGCCTTGTGAAGGTGACTGTGTAAGTGTGGAGGGGGGGGAGGGTGTGTGCAGGCTGCCCTAGAGGAAGGCCAGTTTGGCCACCTGCCCTGGCCGAGAGCCCCTTCCTCCTTCCAAGTGAAGCTAGGAATAAAAGGCTTGATCAGGTGACCAAATAAATTATAAAAATCTGCCTTTTTGTTTGTTTTTGTTTTGAGACAGGGTTTCTCTGTGTAGCCCTGGCTGTCCTGGAACTTGCTCTGTAGACCAGGGTGGTCTTGAACTCACAGAGCTCCACCTGCCTCTGCTTCCTGAGTTCTCAGTCAGGGTCTTTCTGCTTTAACTTTCTGTGAATTCAAAAGTTGTATCCCTCTGGGACTCAGAAGCCCCCTTCCACCTAATTTTGCTATACTCAGGAAATAGGATTTCTCCCAGTAGAATGCCAGAACCCAAACTCTTAGTTTTAATATCATCAAAACAATCAATCAATAAAGCAGATAGTAAACAAGAAACCCAGGAAATCTCCCCCTCCAGACTCAAAGTCCCCATGAGAAAAGCTCTCTCTCTGTGTGTGTATGATATTCTTCTCCCTGTCATCGCCCCTCCATGTGTCACCTGTCATCTCCATCTACTCTCCAAAATGACCTGAAATAAGGACAGACCCACACAGCAAAGAAGTTCTCCCTTAATGACATGGAATCATCCTAAAGTTGAATAATCTGCCTGGAGATTCCCTTGGGATTCAGGGCCTCCCTTTTCTGGCTAGCTTAGGGTAGACAAGTGGAAGAGAAGACAAGAGTGGCTTCAGAATTAGGGAATCAAAACTAAAAACAGGAGGCTGAAGAAATGGCTCAGTGGTTAAAAGCACCGGCTGCTCTTCCACAGGACTCAGGTTCAATTCCCAGCACCCACATGGCAGCTCACAACTGTCTGTAATTTCAGTTCCAAGGGATTCAAAACCCTCACACAGACATATCTGAAGGCAAAACACCAAGGCACATTAAAAAACAAAACAAAACAAATCAACAAACCAGGGGATCCAGTTGTCCAATCCCCTAGGCTACAAAGCGGGTGGGACAAAGTGGGGCGATGGAGGAGCCAGGTGACCTTGGGATTATCTGGGAGGCTATAAAGTGTACCTTTAGTCAGTAGCTGGGGAGTGGACAGTTCTTCCTGCACACCTCCCTCTGCCTCACCCAAGGCCTCCTTGTCCCTTTTCTACCAGCGGACTTTGAGCCACAGTAAGGACAGAGCTCTGCAGGGAAGGACTAGCCCACACAGCTGATGGTGGTCCTGCCAGGGCAAATAATGGGAATTTCTCTTGTCTTTTCCCACATGGCCATCTCCTCCTCATCTTTTCAAAGTTGATACTTCTCATAAGTCTGAGAACCCCCAAAAGCATGTTAAGAGAAAAACTGGGGAGTTCTGGACCCATCAAGATTTACATATCCAGTGCCCTATTTCACCTATTCAGTCCCACCTAGGAAAAGGGATCAGAGAAAGATCCTTTTATCTAAGTAAATATTCAGTCACCACTTAGGCGCATGGCCTAAGAGTGGAGCTCCAGATATGAATTGAAAGGACAGCTAGCTCCCACCCTTACCCGCGGGCCAAACACTCAAGACCTCTAGCTTCTTGCTCATTGGTTGGCTAGCACTTTACCTGGTGTGACTGGGTGAGGTCTGGGAACAAGAGGAAACTAACGTAACCACTAAAGCTAGCCAGCTTTCTTTCCTTCTCCCTGGCTGCCTAGTTAGACCCTGACCTCTGGCTTCCCCTTTCCACCTGCCAGTGTAGGGGCGGACGATGGCAGGGGTAAGGGAAGAGAATGCCAGGGGTCAGGGACTTGGGACAGTGCAGCATAGGCTACCAGGAGCGAATGGCTTTTTAGAAAAAGAGAAAGAAAAGAAAAAAGAAAATAAGAAAAGAAAATAGGTCTAAGGGAGAAAGTAGGTCCACCCGCTACTAGATAACCATCACTCCTGCCCCTCAAGGCCGTTGCAAATGGCCCTGGGGTAGCAGGCTGGTGAGAGCGGGGTCACAACCTGGCTCCGGCCACTCCCCTCCCCCACTCGGAGCCCTACCCCGTGGAAACGACGTCCCCCAGAGCTTCCCCGCTGCTCAGCGGGGCCTTACCTCGATGTTGCCAACGGTGCGGGCACAACCCACCACCTTCAGTCCCTGCTGGACTAATGCCCGGGCCACGGCCGCGCCTATGCCCCCCGAGGCTCCCGTCACCAGTGCCAGCCGGTCGCGCCACCGCTCCATGCCGGCTCTGGCCATGGTCCCGAGCCGTCCGCCTACCCCGTTCGGCGAGCCAGGCACTGAGATCACTGAGCTTCGTCCGGGGTCACCGAGGCTCGGCCGCTCCCTGGTCACTGCTGGGGCGGGCGCGGGCAACCTGCAAACGTCGGAGCAGCGCCTAGTCCCACCCCCATGCGGGCCGGCCTCCGGCCGGGGCTCCGCCCTCGGGACCTCGGCACTGGGCCACATAGCGCCCGAGGACCGCCGCGGCCTGGCCGCGCCGTCCCTTGAGCGGCCACGGGGCCGCCCCTTCCGGCCACGCCCCCGCGAGAGCCCGTCCCTCCCGTGGCTGACGGAAACCGCAGCGTTTCAGGTGGAGGCCTACCGGCGCGAGAGGCGTTCTTGACAGTCTCCGGTCTCGCTTTCTTGGTGAGCGCCTCCTTTTGTGGTGGAAGGAAAAACAGGATGCAGGCACGCAAAGCTTCCTTTGCCCAGTCAGCCCCACTTCCAAAGGCCTGAGGCCAGGGTGAGGGACCTAAAGGTTACTCCAGTGCCCTTCCAAACCCCGAGTGACTTAATAGCAAGGATTCAGTCCAGAAAAGCTTGTGTGTTCGCCATTAAGACCAGGTGACCTGAGGAAGGGCTGTTAAGCACAGTACCCGGTCCCATCCTTTGGCCTTACTAGCCAAGAACTAATTTGGTTAAAAATACCCAAGTATTGTTGGGTTCTACTCCTAAAAGGCCCCATGTTCTCCATCTGCCCTTGACAGCACCCCCCAGTCCTACATGGACGCAATGTTATACGATGTACTTCAGTGATCACTGGCAAGAACTAACAATTTGAACACTACGTAGCAAGCAAATTTACAAACTTTAAACAGCATGTACAATATACCCTATAAGTTTTTTTTTTTTTCCTCCTGCAGGCGATTCAACACAGGGCCTCACACATGTTGTAGGGAGCATCGACCCTACCACAAGGCCTGGTGGCATAAGCCAGCACTATGGGAGGCAGAGGCAGGCGAATCAGTTCAAGGCCGTCCTTTACTACACAGGGAGTTCCAGGCCAGCTGGAACATGAGACCTTTTAACAAAGAGCGAAAGAATGACTGTACTGGCACATAGCGGTGTGATGGTCTGAACTGCAGCCCAGCCCTAGGATAGGAATGTGCCCAACTGTCTTTACTTCATTCTCCATTATCGGGTTGTCAGTTTTGTTCAGAGAAGGGTTCAATTTATTCTCTAGCTAGTCAGTGTTTAAAACTGCCTGATGTTGCCGCCCCCGCCTGGTGGTGGTGCCTTTAATCCCTCCACCAGGAGGCAGAGGTGGATAGATCACCAAGTTCCAGGCCAGCCAGGGCTACGCATAGAGAAACTGTCTTCAAAAAACAAACCAACAAAAAAACCTGTCCATCTACCTTCTTCATATCGTCATCCTTGCAGGAGTTGGACAAGTAGTCCAGAGGTAGGCACCTGCCTACCAGTCACACAAGCCATGCCTTTGCACTTCTGTAATATCAGCACCAGGAGGCTGAGGCATGATTATAAATCACATTCTGGACTAGTGAGACCCTGATTTAATTTTTTTTTTAAATTCACTTAGGGCTGGAGAGATACCTCAGAAAAGCACTGAATCAATTCCCAGCATCCACATGGCAGCTCACAACTGTAACTCTAGTTCCAGGGGATCTAAATCTAACATCTTCACACAAACATACATGCAAGTGAAAACACCAATGCACTTTTTAAAAAAAAAATAAAATTTCACTCGACAAGCACCCATTTGACTACTATTCTTTATATGGTCACAAGGGCAAAACTATTGCTTTTGGGAATTTCATGTAGCCAGGGGTGTAACTCAGTGGCAGTGAATGTCTAGTAAAGAAAAATAGCTAAGAGTATCTTCCCAGAGTTGTTTGGGTACGTTGCTCAGCTACATACAAACCAATTTTAAAGACAACTCAGAAGGTTGACCAAAGAAATGCCATCAACTACCCAGGATATACCATGGAGGCAGCTAAGGTTAAAAGAATCATCTCTAGTTCAAGGCCAGCCTGAGCTGCATACAGAGGCCCAAACAAAAGATGCCTAAGATGAAAACTACACCCGAGCATTACTGTTACGCCTCTGAAATCCTAATAGTAGGAAGCCCCTAAGATTCTCTCTGGCCCCACTACTCAGATGCGATGTCCTACTACTTTGTCCGGGGCCACCAAGTATTATCAACACATAAACACAAAACCCTAACTATGCATTTGTGGTGCTATTCATGCAAGTGCCAGACCTGTGTGTACAGGCCAGAGAAAATTGGTATAATTCCTCAGTAACACTGTTCACCTTTCTATGTACATTTATGATAGGTGTGGTGGCACACACTCCTCCCAGAATTTGAGACAGACACAGACAGACCTCTAAGAGTTTGAGATCCACCTGCTCTACATGGGAAGTCTCAAAACAAAAACCAGTAGATTTACATTTATTGGTGGGGGACATACATACCACTATGGTCAGGGGGGGGACAACTTGTGAGGGTCAGTTCTCTCCATGTAGATCCCAGGAATCAGACTCAGGTTTTGAGGCCTGGTGGCAAGCACCTTCTTCCCACTGCCATCACCTTACTGACCCACCTCCTATGAGACAGGGTCTCTTATTGGCCTGGAGCACGAGTCCAGTCGGCCAGCAAGACAGAAAGAGAAATTCAGGGATAGGTCTCTAATGCCTAGCACTGTTTTTCTCTTTTGTTAAATCCAATTTACATCTTACTGACAGTTTCAGACAGTATATAACAAATTTAATCCTTTTCTCTTTACCCATTACCCAGTTTCATCCCTTACACAGTCTCTCCTCTTTTTAGTGTTCTGGGGATAAAACTCAGGGTTTTGTTGGTTTTTTTTTTTGGGGGGGGGAGAGGGTTGAGGCAGAGTTCCTCTGTATATCTGTGAAACTCACTCTTTAGACTAGGCTGGCCTCAAACTCAAGACATCTGCCTCCGTCTGCCTCCCCAGTGCTGGGATTAAAAGCATGTGCCACCACCTCCCTGCTAGAACTTAGGTTCTTAGAAGCATCTTACTGTCATCTCCCCATCACCAATTTGACCTATCATAGCAGAAAAATGCTACTCCTGGGAATCTTTCCCTTTCAGTACTCAGCTTGTGACAGCAGTGAACTGTAAAGTCATACTGAGCTCATGGTGGAAAACAAATAAGGCTGAGTACAAAAACCAGTGTGGTCAGCTCTCATGCATCCTTCCCTGGTCACATTCTTAGAGGATGAATAGTTACCAACATTTTGTTTTCATTCTTTTAGGGCATATAAGCCTCTGAATTTAAGGTGTTTCTGTTACCTCTTTGGGAACTTCTAGTGTGGCAATTCAAGTTTCATGAGAAAGGAAGACGCTAGCCAGTATTTAAGCCATTTATTCTTTAAGAACAAGACTAGAAACTGCTTTACTCAGTTGTCAAGTTTCATCAGAGGAAGAATTCTGTCTTGAACAGTCTGCGACTCTATTTTCATTTGCTCTCTCCATCAATACCAGCCAAGTACAAAGTCACGAGTGGCAAATACTAAAGCACCACCACACTGAGTAGAAACATGTACACCACATTCTACTATGCGTATTAATAAATACTCTTTATTTTAAATTTTGCACATTGCCTTTAACATTGCGTCCAGACACTTTGCAAGTGGATGTCTACTGTAAACCATATATCCAGCTCACTGTCATTTCTGTACAGAGGTGTAAGTACAACATTACTTTTGCCACTAAGTTGATTTAGTAAGTCTCACAGGAAGAGAAATGTTTAATGAAGAGATGGCTTAAATCATAAGCAGGCCTGCGCAGCCACGCAACTAAAGACACAAGCCTGAAGAAAGAACAAATGAATGAGGTTACCTCCACCGTCTCCCAAAACAAGGAATCACATTGATTTAAGATAAAATTTTGCCAGAAGTCACTAAATTAAGAGTTTGTTGTTTTTTTTTTTAAAAGAGAAGGCGCAGTAGTCATCTTGAGTGTTTCATTGAAAGACAGAGCTATTTTATTTATTTAATTTGCTCCAGCCGTTGTCAACCAGCCACTACAAATGGGCCTCTTGTGGTCATTTAAGCGGCAGTATTTATTAAATTTCTCCTTCAGATGCTGTCGGTATTGTTCTCTATTGCTGTAGAAAGACTGGTTATTAGCCATAAATGACTGTATTTCATCTTGTGAGATAAAGATTTCCTCATCTGAAGTACATTCAGACTCATCCTGCAAATTAAAGCAGCAGTTAAGACCATGACAAAAAATGCAAAATGCTGTACTTGGTAGGGCAACTACAAATTAAAGTGGGCTACCTTTAGTCTCAACCCAGTCACCTGATCTCTAATTGGAATGCTTACAGAATAAGTATCATGGCATCCCATCTTTGAAATTCAGTTTGGTTTGAAACACTGTATCTACAATTACCCCTTATATACTTATGAGCCTACTTGACCATCACCATACCTTCTGCCTTTAAAAACAACTAGACAAAAAGAGATGGATGCAACTAATTTAACCAATATTTAAATAACCAGACTTATCTCTAGCTGGTCCTATGTTGAAACTTTTATCTCTATACATTAAGTAAAAGATTTTTCTTCTTCCTTTTTTTTTTTTTTGGTTTTTTGAGACAGGGTTTCTCTGTAGCTTTGGAGCCTGCCCTAGAACTTGCTTTGTAGACCAGGCTGGTCTCAAACTCACAGAAATCCACCTGCCTCTGCCTCCCAAGTGCTGGGATTAAAGGCGTGTGCCACCACCACCCGGCCTTAAGTAAAAGATTTTAATCTCTACAAATTAAGATAACTGTTTTTTACTTAAAAAGTATGTTATATAGAATTACCACTAAACTTTACAACATATACAAAAATAAAACAAGCAACAATAGAATCCTTAATATTCCAAATGACAGTTCCACCAGGACTTAATAATGGAAGGGATAATGTCTTTCTTTTCATGCACCAGCACACATTACACACTGGGACACTGACATCCGGTATAGTTCAACTGAAGTTTCAGGAGGTGCTATCAATTTTACAACTCTCCCAAGACCAATCATACTTTCCTATGTGCCACCTGAAGGAATTAACTTGCAATAAAAGCTTTAGTTCAGGTTCTTTTTTTTAAGTTTTTTGTTTTTTATTTTTTTGCAGGGGGAGGTTTATGGAGGACTTAAAACAGTCTTATCCCAGGATGTCTTCTCGGGCTGAGCATGAGTTAAACACCTGACTTTTCTGCCTCTTCCTTTGGGGTGCTGAGATTATACTAATTCAGTATTCTTTTTGGGTATAGAAGGGTGAGTACTATACTGCCACTTGGGTAAAACCTGCTTATAGTCACTCAAAGAGGCTGACTCCTAGACATGATGCCATCTGTTACTCTCCCAACTGGTCTAACTTTAAGACAAACAACAACAAGACAGTGTGCTCCAGAACAGTTACAAAAGCCATGAGTGGAAGAACAGAAATGAAGTCACCAAAGAACAATGGAATGAATACCTTTCATTTCTTAACCTTTCTCTGTTCCCTACCTAAAAGCTTCTAATATCTCCCCCAATTCACATTAAGGTATCATGAACTACTTACAAGAAGTTCAACTAAGCTCTTGGCACCTTTTCCAGAGTCAGGAACAAATGACATTTCTGTAGGTTCTGTGAACTGTGGTATGTTTTTCCTATGGTCAAACCAAGACAATGGCTGCCCACCCTTCTCAGCGCTGCAACAATTCTCAGGATGTGCATCTTTGGTCTTGTCACGGTGAAACACTGTGTGCATGGTGTTTCCTGAGGTCTCTCGATTACCTGGATCTGTAATACAGCTTCCAAGTTTTTGGATCTGAAACCAGGGCAAGAAATTTCCCAAGGAAAAAAGGGGGCAAAAACAGTAGCAATTATTATTCAAAGAAAACCAAAAATTTCCAGGTGGCTAGTGAGTTCCAGGTTAGCCTATGCTTCCAGACAAGACAGTCAACAGCAAAACAAAAGATCTGCAGTCAAGTTTCAAGTCTTGAGAAGTAATATTAAATAACAGCTGCAGCTGATTTACAAGACACTTACCCCATTCCAGATGATATGCTAACCTGTTTTATGTATGATCTTACTTCATCTTCATAGAACCTAAAACACAGTCTATTATCCTCATTTTTGCAAACAGAAAAACTAAATTTATTAGTTTTTTAAGATTATATAGATAATTAAGTAGATTCTAGACAGATGGCTCAGGAGCTTAGAGCACCTAACAGAGGATCCAGGTTCGATTCCCAGCACCCACATGGTGACACACAACCAAACTCCAATTCCCAAGGAATCCTGCATCCTCTTCTATCCTCTGCAGGCACGAGGTACTCAGACATACATGAAGGTAAAACATTCATACATGTAAAACAAATATATCTAAAGGAAATTTTTTATAGATTATGAAGTAAAGTACAAAGTATTAACCAGATCTGTGACTTGTGACTCACTTGAACTTCTGGACAAATAAACACTTCCTCCCCCATATCCACACCCACAATATGAACAAGCAATGCAACTATATAAAAAAATTTATTTTTTTTTTAAAGACAGGGTTTCTCTGGCTGTCCTGGAACTCACTCTGTAGACCAGGCTGATCTCAAACTCAAGAGATCCACCTGCCTTTGCCTCCCGAATGCTGGGATTAAAGGCCTACACCACCACCAATTCAAGGAAAATAGGTTGTTTTCAACTATAAAAATTACTAATTACAAATCACCACACTTACATGTTCATCGCATTTCAACATCTTGCTTTTCTTTTTCTTCTTTTTATTTTTCCCTTTTGTATTATTTTCTTCAGAATTTGCCCAACATTCAACACAACTATCACCATCATCTTCTTTGTCTTCACAGTGATGAACACAGGAATCTTCACCTGCAAAAATTAATAACCTTTCCTATATATGATATTATATCAGCCATGTAGTAGATACTAATTAGGAATCTTAAACCCAAGCATACCATGTTCATCATGGTTACAAATTCCCTCGGTGCAGGCAACATCTGAACCTTCTCGAGAACCTGTTTCACTTCCTTCCATGCTAGATGAATATCCACAATCACTACCATTACAGTGTGGAGATACACCTGAAAATAGAGCAAGTAAAAATAAAAATTCAGAGTCCAGAGAAAAATATCAAATCTTACTGCCTACAGAAAGTAAGTAATGAAAATATGACTAATATTTACATGTTTTGTTTGTTGTAAGAAAATATTAAATATCAGACTAAATTGTATGGTACTTTTGAGGTGATATGGCAACTTTTTAACTCTAATTCCAGAAAAGTGGTGGCAGTGTACACCTTTAATCCCAGCACTTGGGATTAAATTCAGAGACAGGCATATCTCTGAATTTGAGGTCAGCCTGGTCTACACAGTGAGTTCCAAGACAGTCAGGACCACTAAGAAAACCTGTCTCAAAAAACAAAAACAAATTCTAATTCCAAAAAAAACTTAAGAGCACTTATACTTAAAAGAAAAATAGAGAGTTGGGGTTTCATTTGTTTTATTGGCAGTGGGGTGGGGTTGGGGTGGATATGCTGGAAAGATGGCCCAATGGTTAGCAGCAATGGCTGCCCTTCCAGAGGACCTGGGCTCTATTCCCAGCATTCACAAGGCAGTTCACAACTATCTGTAACTCCAGTTCCAGGGGATCTGACACCCTCACACAGACAAATATATAGGCAAAACACAAACACACATAAAATTAAAAATAAATAATCATTTAAAAAAATAGTTTTGACCTCCTGGTTCTGGGAATTAAAAGCATGTGCCACTGTGTCCAACAAAAGGGTCTTTTTCCTTTTGAATTTCTTTTTTAACTTTTATTCTTTATGTACATTACATCCTGAGCAGTTTCCCCTACCTCCACTCCTCCCAGTCCTCCCCACAGATCTACTCCTCCTCTGTTTCCCTTCAAAAAAAGTCGATGATGATAATGTGGGCTCCTCAGGGATATCAAGAGAACACAGCATAACAAATTACAATAAAACTAGATACACACCTTCCTATAAAGGCTGGATGAGGGAACCAGTAGGCTAGTCTACAGTAGTGTTCAAGCAAAGGCAAAGAGAGTCAGAGGCACCCCCCACCCCCACTGTGAGGAGTCCCACAAGGACACCAAGCTACACAACCATAACCTATGCAGAGGCCCTAGCTCAGACCCATGCAGGGTCCAGCAAGAGTTATTTTTAAAAAGATTTATTTACTCACCTTTCTTTATTTTAGGGGACCCCAAAAGATTGCCACTGCTAGGACAGGTACACGATGTATTTTCGTTGGTAACAATTACTTCTACACAACTATTACCATCTTCAGTGCTGCCACAGGCTTTGCAGCTGTTTTCAGTGAAATCTGTTTCCTTTGAGGATGGACAGTAAGAGACAATAAAAAGATTTACTTCCATAAGGGCTAAATTTTAATTTCTAACTAATTAAAAACCAGTTCTAAGATTAAAAAATGAAGAGTATCCACATGGAAGAAAAAAAAAAAAATCACTGCAACTAGCCAGAGGCTCATTTCTGTAATTCCAGCATGTGAGACAGGTAGACTATCCCAAGTTTTTGAGAAATGGTTTCTCTATGTAACCCTAGCTGGTCTAGAACTCACTATATAAATGAGGCTGGCCTGGAACTCAAAGAGTTCCATCTGTCTCTGCCTCCTAAGGGCTGGGATTAAAGGTATATACGCTACCATGCCAGGCTACTGTTGCAAGTTTAAGATCAATCTGAGCTGCATAGTGAGTTCCAGACTAGCCTAGGCAACAGAGTGACATCCTATCTCAAAAAAGTACATTAACCAAAACCCAAACCAAACCAAACAAAAGGCCAGGTAGTGGTGACACACGCCATCTGGTAAACAGAGAGAGCCGAGTTCTGGAACAACCTGAGCTACACAGAGAAACCTGTCCCGGAAAGAAAAATGAGGAAAAAAGAAAAGAAAAAGTACTAAGCTACTTTACTATAAACCATCAGAAAACAAGAGTATCAAAAAGGGGTGGGGAGTGGGGGGAGAAACCAAAGCAAATAAATAAATAATATCTCCAAAAAAAAAAAAGGTTAACAGTATCAGGCAAATTAGGTTCTCAATGCTCTGTGCCTTCTTATCCCAAAGGAGCTACTACAATGTTACTATGTTCCTTTTTACTGCTAATCTAACAGCAATGGTGCCTTAGTAAATCAAGAGCAGCACAAGTGGATATACAGGAAGTCACTGTATCCTTCCCTTGTTAAACATTAAGCAAAAAATCTGACACATACCCAAGCTACAAGAATTCTCTCAAGGAAATCTATCCTATCTGAGCTGCAAGCTGAATTAAGAACAATAATTTCACTTCAAAGAATGATTGAGACAAACTATGCTTATTCAAATTTGTATATTTAGCAGGTTAATTCCTCAAAAATGAATAAAGTCAATTTGTCACTTAAGAAAAAAAAAAGGACAGGATTTGTCATCCATAATTAAAAGGGAAAAAAAAAAATCCCTTACATTTTGAAACAATAGCCAAAATGTTGAAAACTTACTTTTTTCTGAGATGAGGTCTCACTATGTTCACATGGTATTTTTTAAACCTTATTTGATTTAATTTAGAGTAGGCTTACGATTTGAATTATCTATGATTCCTCCAATTTAATATTTATTACAGTAAACACGGATTAAGCACAACCCACAATAAGTTTGTGTAATTTAAGAGATAGGAGATTCTAAAGTTGAGAACTGGTCTAGGTCATTCACAAAGCTAATATTCCATATTTTGACTTTGCTGTAGAAAGCTAACTATCCAGCACACTGCCTTTATAAAACAAATGCATGCATTAAATACTGTGGCTCATACATGATTATGGGGGAAACTCAATACACAAATTACAGGAACTTGTATCTAGAAAAGCAGAATAAAATACCAAACTTTTCAACCCAAAGCAGCACACACCTTCTCTTGGCTCACGGCCTTTTCATCTGTTGTGTGTAAGGAAGTAGGAATATCACACACACACTTATTTTTTCGTCTGTTCTTCCGTTTCTGGCGTTTCTTTTCTTGCTTGAGTTCTCTAACTCGTTCTTCCTCTGAAAATTCCTCACAAAGTTGTTCCAAGCGGCTAATACCCTGTACTTTTTCCACAGTCATCTATTGTAAAAACAAAGGCGAGTGTGAACATCAGTCATAATTTCCTTCATCTTTCCAAAGGAATTCTCACTTTTAAATATCACACACAACTAGCATTTCATGCAGTAAATTCAGACAGTCTCCATACAAATCTTCAAGTTTTGCTTGTTTTCTGAGGCAGTCTAACTCTCTAGCTCAAACTGGCCTTGAACATAGGGCACTTTTGCAACAGTCTTCAAGTGCAGGAATTATACATGAGCCACCATGAGCAGCAAAAACAAATTTCAATTTTAATTTTTTTTTGTAGTGCTGAAGATCAAACTGAGATGTCCATGTGTTTTAATATTTTAAAGGATGTCTTAAAAATTGACTCAAGACATTAATGTACAGTTGTACATTTTAAGAAAAAAAACCACACTGCTATTCAAGTCAACAATATTCCAGTTTTACTTATCCATATTATATACACATACCCCATTCCCTTATTATGGAGAATTGAGCCCAGAAACACTAAGATCTATCCCTAGCCTTTTTTTTTTTTTTTTTAAATTACGGGCTTTCATTAGAGAATTGATCCCTTGGAACTGGAGTTACAAGTGGCTATAAGTCACCACATGAATATTAAAACTGAACCTGGGTCCTCTGAAATAGTAAGCTCTTTTAACTGCATAACCATCTCTCTAGTCCCATTCATTCTTCTACTTTTTAAACTATATGTACATGGGTGTTTTGTCTGCATGTATGTCTGTGTACCAGGTACCATGATCTCCAGAAGAGCATCAGATTCCCTGGGACACTGGAGTTACAGAAGGTAACTCCATGTGGATACTAGAATTAAACCAGGTTCTTTTGAAGAGCAGCAAGTACTCTTAACTACTGATCCATCTCTCCAATACCCTATTTATTACATATTTATTTACTATTATCATCATTATTTGGAAAAAGTCTATGTAATCCTTGAAATCAAGGAACTTGCTATGTAGACCAGGCAATTCTTGAACTCACAATGCTGAGATTGAAGGTGTGCACCCCCAAACCCAGCTTTTCCATTTATTCTATATTAAAAGACTATATAACCAAACTAGATTATCTGATCTCAATGATACAAACATTAAAAACATCTGTTTACCTAAAGTCACTAAAAATTTTCTCAGACTCTAATACTTATGATTTTTATGGATGAGCTTCTGTAAATGTTTTCATCCTATTTTCAAAGGAACAATCAACTCAAAGGGTTACAACCATCGATTTATATATCTAATATACAAAATAGTCATTAACCAAATACACATGTTCTATGAATATAACCAAATCAAAGGCAGTATACATAATAGCAGCATTACAAATACAAGCTTCCAATGCTCTTTTAAAGCAGCCCCATTTTGTGTGTGTGGGAATTGAACTCAGGTCCTCCTGAACACTAGGCAAACATTCTAGTACTGAGTCATGGCACGAGCCTCTAAACAGGGGTTCTCAACCCTTCCACAGGGGGCATTTAAGACCATCAGAAAACACAGATATTTACATCATAACAGTAGCAAAATTACAGTTTTGAAGTAGTAACTAAAATAATTTTATGGTCAAAGTTACAACATGAGGAACTGTATTAAAAGGTCGCAGCATGAGGAAGGTTGAGAATCACTGCTCTAAAAGTAGTTTTTACTATCATGTCATGTATATTATATTTGCTTGTTTGTTCATCAGACAAACTAAGACTTGTGAAAATTTTTCTAACTCTGTTCCTTGGCTGCCTTTCCATTAGCTCTACCTCAGAGCAGCAGCATTTTTCTTTGTTTTTCCCCCCAGTAAGCAGAGTCTCACTATGTAACTGAGACCAGCCTTGAATTCGTAATTCTCAATTTGTAGGAAGTGATTCTCTCCTTCTACCATATGAGACCCAGATATCAAGCTTAGGTTGTTGTCAGTCTTGGCAGCAATTGTCTTTAGCTGCTGAGCCAGCTCCCCTGCTCCTTAACAACATCTTTCTAACTTCGGTTTTCCAATGAAAATCAACACTAGAAAAAAGGAAAAAA
>JAQHUG010000027.1:11717316-11729816 GCA_028555095.1 Dicrostonyx torquatus | reverse complement strand
CGAACTCTGGCTCAGCACGACCCAAGAGATGTGCAATGAAGTCTGTTTCACAGCAAACATGTATGTGACGCTCATGTGGACAGCACCGCAAGCCTTCATAAAGTGCAGCACAGTAACCCTTCTCTTTGCTGCAGTCAAGTTCACCAATGAGGATATTGTATGCTCGGAGAACTTTATTTTTGCAATCAGTGCAAAACCTGTTAAAAAAAACAAAAACAAAGAAACTTTGAAATTAAGAATGAGGTTAAGACTCCAGAAGCAGGTGGATCTTTTGTGAAGTCAAAACCAGCCATAGCTATAAAGTTTCAAAACTAATAAAAACAAAATAAAAGCATACATGTTAAATGCAAATTTAAGGATTACATGGAATGTAGCATTGTCAACTGGAAATGATTTTAAATTGGAGGACATGGACTATGAGTAAGGCAGATATATGCTTCATAAAATACATGTGATCCTCCTGCCTTCAGAGTGCTCAACTAACAAGTATACAAACACCATGATCCGCAAAATCTGGTTTCTCTAGTTTTGAATTGCAAAACAAGAAAGAACCAGGATAGTTCTTTCTATCACAGCAGAGTCTCACTGTGATGGAACAAGAAAATTCTGACTCTGACTTAACTTCATTTCTCAAATAAATTCTGTAATCACCTGCACCCATGTGTACACATCCTTGGCTTCAGTTTATGAAGATGATTCATGACCAAGATCTCTGTTCAAGACTCTATTCTTCTTGCCTAAAGGCTACACCCATAATGTAAAACAGTAAGACCCTGGAGACGCCTAGTAGACAACTCCTTAAACTCACTGTTCCAAGGCAACACCATTTTCTTAGTTCCAACTTCTTCCTAGTTCCCGCTATTAAATATGGAACCAGCTAGTACAGCTGATTTTCACTGTCATTTCATTTCAGTGTACTCTCCCCTGGTTTAAGTTGCCTGAATTATTATTAGTATTATTATTTCAAGTATAGCATAGAAGAGAGAAGAAACATTTTAACAACACAAAAGATGGCTCTAGGGTTAAATGCTTCCTGATCTAAGGACCTGAATTCAGAACCAGCATGCACGTTGGGTAGTTTACAAATGCCTGTAATTCCAGCTCTAGGAGATCCAATGTTTTCTTCTGGCCTCTGTAGCACCACACTTTTAAGCCCAGCACTGTGGAGGCAGAAGCAAAGAGATATCTGAATTTGAGGCCAGCCTGGCCTACAGACAGCCAGAGCTACACAGAGAAACCCTGTCTCTATAAACCAAAGAAACTCCGGGCGGTGGTGGCATAAGCCTTTAATCCCAGCACTCAGGAGGCAGAGGTAGGTGGATCTCTGTGAGTTCGAGGTCAGCCTGGTCTACAAGAGCTAGTTCCAGGACAGCCTCTAAAGCTACAGAGAAACCCTGTTTCAAAAAAAAAAAAAAAAAAAACCCAACAAAAACAAACAAAAAAAACCAAGACAAAACAACAACAACAACAACAACAAAAAACCAACCAAAGAAACAAAGAGTAAACAGTGGACAAGCAACCACAGAATCAGGGAAAACATCTGGATAGGGATTAATATCCAGAATATAAAAAATTCCTATAAATTAAATATAGTGATTTACACCTGTAATCCCAACACAGCGGAAGCCTAACGTACAGAGGTGCTGGATCAATAATACACACACACACATACACAAACACACTTATATATAGATATATAAAATAGACAGCTACATATATAGGCAGGTATGTTTCTTAAACCAGACATAGTCGTGCATGCCTATCACCCTAGCACTAAGGAGTCAGAAACAGAAGGATTATTCCAAATTCAAGGCCAGCCTAGTCTACAACTTAAGTTCTAGGCCAAACAGGCTACACTATGTTTAAAAAAAAAAAAAAAATCTCGAAAGAATCCCACTTCTTAGCTAGACATAGTGGCGCACACCGTTAGGCCCAGTGCTTGGTAGGCAGAGGCAGGCAGATTTCTGAGTTTCAGAACAGCCAGAGGTACAGTGAGATCCAATCTCAAAAACAAAACAAACAAAAAACAATCACCTACACACTCTCCAACATTTGAAACAGGATATCACTATGCAGCCCTGGCTAGTATGGGACTCACTATTATTTATTTATTTATTTATTTATTTATTTATTTATTTATTTTGGTTTTTCGAGACAGGGTTTCTCTGCAGCTTTGGAGCCTGTCCTGGAACTAGCTCTTATAGACCAGGTTGGTCTCGAACTTGGGACTCACTATTTAGAGAGCAAGATGGGATCAAACATGCAGAACAGAAATCTACCTGCTTCTATAACCCAAGTGCTGGGGTTACAGACACGAACTACCATGCCAGGTCCAAAAAGAAACCCAATTAAAAAAATGAGCAGGTCTATGGACGCTCACATGGCCCCTGGGTTCACATATTCTCAGAGATGACCTCAACATAAAGCCAGCCACACTGAACCTTATAGAAGAGAAAGTGGGAAGTACACTTCAACACATTGGCACAGAGAACCACTTCCTAAAGAGAAACCCAGCAGCACAGACACTGAGAGAAACAATTAATAAATAAATGGGATCTCCTGAAACTGAAAAGCTTCTGTAAAGTAAAGGATACGGTCAACAAGACAAAACGACAGCCTACAGAATAGGAAAAGATCTTCACTAACCCCATATCAGAAAGAGGTCTGATCCCCAAAATATACAAAGAACTCAAGAAATTGGTCACCAAAAGAACACATAATCCAGTAAAAAGAAAAAAAAAATGGAGTACAGACCTGAACAGAAAACTCTCAACAGAGGAATCTAAAATGGCTGAAAGACACTTAAGGAAATGTTCAACATCCTTAGTCGTCAGAGAAATGCAAATCAAAACAACTCTGAGATCCCATCTTATACCTATAAGAATGGCCAAGATTGAAAACTTTGATGACAACTTATTGCTGGAGAGGTTGTGGGGAAAAGGGAACACTTCTGCATTGCTGGTGGAAATGCAAGCTGGTACAACCCCTTTGAATGTCAGTGTGGCGATTTCTCAGAAAATTAGTAAACAACCTTCCTCAAGACCCAGTAATACCACTTTTGGGTATATATCCAAAGGATGCTCAATCGTGCCACAAGGACATGTGCTCAACTATGTTCATAGCAGCTTTGTTTGTCATAGCCAGAATCTGGAAACAACCTAAATGCCCCTTGACCGAAGAATGGATAAGGAAAATATGGTACATTTACACAATGGAGTACTACACAGCAGAAAAAAAATTACGACAGCTTGAATTTTGCAGGAAAATGGATGGAACTAGAAAACATTATTTTGAGTGAGGTAACCCAGACACAGAAAGACAATTATCACATGTACTCACTCATAGGTGGTTTTTAAACATAAAGCAAAGAAAGCCAACCTACAAACCACAATCCCAGAGAACTTAGACAACAATGAGGACACTGAGAGAGACTTACATAGATCTAATCTACATGGAAAGTAGAAAAAGACAAGATCTCCTGAGTAAATTGGGAGCATGGGGACCTTGGGGGAGGGTTGAAGGGGGGAGGGAAGAGGTAGGGAGGGGAGCAGAGAAAAATGTAGAGCTCAATAAAAATCAATTAAAAAAAAAAGAAAAAGAAAAAAATAAAATAAAACCAAAACAGGAAACTTCAGAACATTAGTTTGTTATTATGACCCCAAAGATACCTTCTGGATAAAGAGATTCATACTTAAAAGAGATAGGACAAACATTTTGTATTTAGTCTCCTCTCCCAAATCCAAATAATCAATACACTGTCTACTTTCTGTAACCAACCAAAAAGACAAAAATGAGAAAATTTGTAAGTAAAAAAAAAAAAAAAAAAAAAAGAACCAGTATGCAGTTCATTAGTTTGTTGCCATTTAAACACCAATTTTGTTAACACCTGTTTTTATAATTCTTGTTTTTTAAAGTGAAGGCAAAGTCATCATCTAGTCCCAAGTCAAATGTAGCAAATTTCGAACAACAGAACCATCCCCAATAACAATGCGATCACTAGAGGGTTCCTTTTCCTTCCTAAAGGATTCCGAATGCTAATAGCACTTTAAAAATTCCTTTGTAACACTATCCAAAAAGAAAAATTTGAGGTTACATGAAACAAATATATTCTAACTCTATTTAAAGGCTCTGACAAATGATTACAGAGGAAATATTTCAAATTAGGAAATGAAAAGCTTTTTAGGTGAAAGCCAGGTCACTTGTATCCCAGGCTGCCTTGAACTCATGACCATCTTGCCTCTACCTCCCAAGTGCTGGGATTACAATCTTGTTCAACCATACTGAGTTTATGCTGGGTTGAGGATCTAGCCCAGAGCTCATGCATGCTAGACAAGTACTTTATCAACTGAGCCACAACTCCAGGTCAAAAATGCTAATTTAATTTTGAAAACACATAAAATATATTCTTTCTGAAGTGATTAACTATACCTTTAATATATTCAATCCACCTGTATTTCATGAAAGACCAATCTGGACCAACAAAAAAAGAAGACAAGAGAAACAGGAGAGGTGGTATCCATAGTTAAGAACAAGCACTACTCTTGTAAGACCGAATTCTGATTCCCAGCAACTATGTCAAGCAGCTCACAACTGCCTATAACTCCAGCTCTAAGAATTCCAACAACTCTGGTCTCTACAAGCTTCACGCACACTTAAAAATAATAAATACTGGGTGTGGTGGCCCATGACTGTAATCCAGCACTCCAGGGCTACCCTGTCTCAAAGAAATGCATAATGATAATAATAAATCTTTAAAAGAGATAAGAAGGCTAACACTCAAAAGCACCTCATTGAGAAATTAACTACCCTGACCCCTATTGGCAGATATTAACAGGAAGAATACTGGTATACTTTTACACAAAGGAAGCCAGTGATAGGCCGCTCTGAATGACTGACACCTAAGATCCCCTCCCCACTATATCATAATGAACTTTGCACTTACTTACCTGTGCTTTCGCAGATATGTTTCTAGTGTTTCTAAGAGACAACTGGAGTCAATTAAAACTACTTCATCCCTGCATTCCTGGGACATTAGTTCCCATACATCCATCCAACATCCTCTGTAAGAAGAGTAAGTATTAGTGACAAGGAGGCATATTTGAGGTAAAAGATTTAAAAAGGCAGAATAAAGGAGTGCTTTGTTTTACCTGGCTGTTCCCTGGAAAGGTCCATAATGGAAAATGATCCTACACTTGCTGTCCTTCCTGTGGTCTTCACTACTTCTCTTATCTGTACTTAACTTCTCTGAACTGACACTGCTACTGCTCCCTTCACTGCAGTACAGTATGGTACAAAGCTTAGTGACACTGAGATAACCTGAAGAAATCATTTCTAAGGTCTATGTTAAAATCACGAATTCTTTAACATATTAAAAATTAGTAAGATAACTGCAAATTTGAATAACAGATTACATATTTAATCTTAATACATTGTTATTTAATGTGTTGCATATGTTTATTTCAAACACTTGACTATCAAGTTACTCGATATTATTTCACATTATTTAGTTATAAAAATAGAAACTGGTTTATATGTTGAGTATCTTACAAGCAAATACACTTGAAATGTTCTAAAGCCAAAATGATATTTAAAGTTATAGTCTTTTCACCTACTAAACATGGATCGATCTTTAAACAATTGAAAATTCGCTATTTATTAATGTGATCATTAAATGATTATTGTATGGCACTCTTATTTACAGTTAGCCAATAGCAACAAAGCTTATCTACTTTCACAGTTCCAAGTAGCCATGAGAGTCATATATTAATCTAACAAAAAACGTTAAGTTTATACTTAATGAAAGTAGCAGGCTAAGATATATACATTATACAGCCTACGTTAATAGGAAGTAGTACACACATAATTTCTTTAAACTTACTGAGAATTTCCCAGCCCCTCCTTCTCAACTAGTTTCAGTGTGGCATTGGTCATGCATTTTGCTGTGTGGCAGTTGTGCATTCCTACAGAAATGTCTGTCTATATATATTCCAGTCAAGAATAGTCTTCTAGATTTTTTGCTAATCCTGAACTGGATCCTGCCTGATCTTCTGGTCTCATTACAATCCTAGAAATTAAATGTCACACTTGCTTAAGATAGAATAACCTGAGTCTTTTCATAGCTAAGTATTTCTCAACTCCCAGCTTTAAGTCATGTCATTATACAATCCAACACTTTAACCCCACTAAGGGGGAAGGGCCAAACCAAGGTTCAGGTCTACCTACCCTGACAGCAAAATGTCAGCTCCTGATCTATCTTGCATGTTAAGTCCCCTCTCTCAATTCTCTACTCCTCTTTGATAGTCAGGTTGAAGTGACCTACCACTGAGATCAGATCTAGGCCTTACGCCTCAGGTGATTCAAGACATGCTTCCTGAAGAGTACTCTTTCAAAGTCCCTTCCTCCTCCTATCCTGTACTTTCCATACGATCTAACCCACTATAATCTTGTATTCATTTTCTGTCCACTCCAATCTAGACTCTGCTTCCACTAAACCACCAGCTCTGCTCATCATCAGAGTTGTTAAACCAGTGTCCACGATGGGTCCTCAGTGACTCAGAAACATTCAGTACAGCTGACCAGACCAGCTTCCTCCTACCCATTTGGTCATACTCGCTCAACTTTCTGATTAGCGGCTTCTGTTGCACCATTAACCAGAATCTCCAAGTACTCTCTGCTCTTGCTCTACTTTCTAGCTACATAATTTTACATACCATTTTCTCATATTACCCTTAATCACTAACTACTGGCCTACAAGTTTGGCCTGGATCTTTCTTTCAGATACCAAACTTCCCAGACAGAAAATAACTAGGATTTACTTGCACAGCTAAAAGAACACTCAGTAAAGATGACTGAATCACTGCTCTTTATTAAGCTGAAACCCAGTGAGATTCTTTCCGTGAAAAAAAAAAAAAAGTGAAAACATAACAAAAACCTAAGGTTAGGAAACAGGAAAGAACATAAAATGAGGACTTCCAACAGCAAACAAGTTTGGATGCCTTTCAAGGTACTCTACCTACTCCAGGCATCCTGACTGAACAGACTAAAATCAGACTACTATCTACATACACTGGGGAATAACCAAAACTATCTTAGCAAAGTCACACTCCTTAAGATCAACTAGCTCCATTTATATTCATTTCACATTCAATAAACAATCTTCAAAAAATTGACTTTCCATGTAGAGAAGTTGTACCTGAAAGGGAACATGAAGGTTGCAGAGATTTATTTTTTTACTTGAAAGCTACAAGATAGGAAGATGTAGCTACTTATCAAATAAATAAAAATAGACATCTGACAAACCAGAGTAGAAGTTGGAGCGAAACAGGAAGAACTGGTCTTCACATAAAATAGCATTGAGAACAGGTACATAAGATGCTGGGATATCTATTGCTTTTTATTAGTCCTCAATAAAGTACATTCATAAAGAGGCTAAAGTGTAACTCAGTGGTAGAATACCTGACTAGTACTCACGTGTAAAGCTTTGGGTTCAATCCTCAGAATCACAAAAAAGACAAACAAAACCGAAGAGAAGGACAAGGAAGAGGAGAAGAAAACAAAACCGGCAGGCCTTTTTTAGCTCATTTTCTAATGGGACAACTGAGACTGAAATGAGCATTTAGAGAGAAGTCCTCTATCGAATGATACTGATAAAAACACGTACTTAAGACAGATGTAGAAGCCCAGTCCATGCCCACTATCTCAGTACTAAGGAGGTACTGACAGGATCAGGAGTGCAAGGTAAACTTCCACTATACAAACTATATAGAATGTTCAAGGCCAGCCAGGGCTGCACAAATAACAACAAAATCCCAAAAGAATGCGAAATAACTTACTCAGGAGCTACTCTAGACTATAAAGACCTTTGTTGAGCCGGGCGGTTGTGGCGCACGCCTTTAATCCCAGCACTCGGGAGGCAGAGGCAGGCGGATCTCTGTGAGTTCAAGACCAGCCTGGTCTACAAGAGCTAGTTCCAGGACAGGCTCCAAAGCCACAGGGAAACCCTGTCTCGAAAAAAAAAAAAAGACCTTTGTTGGTTTCATAGTACCCTGTATTTAGATACTCTGGAATATATGGCTTTTGTTTAGATTCTACCTCAACAAACCAATGCAAAAAGATACTGTTAGGCACAAAAAGGGAATCTTGAGTATCAACTGGGTATTAGATAACTATAATTAACTCTGTTGTTAATATAGTTAATGCCCATTCTGGGCATGAAAATGTTCATGTTTTAAAGATGTATGTGAACAGAGGATAGCAGGTGCCTTGAACTTTCCTTAAAATACTTCAGCAATGAAAAAGGTGGAAAGATGAGTGAAACAAATGTTTCAGAGTTTGGTAAGCACTGTATCTGAGTACCGCACACAGGATGGGAGGAGTGCCTACAGTCTCCATTTGTGCTCAGAAGGCTGAGGTTGGGGATCACTTGATTCTGACTAGCTTAGGCAACATACTGAGATGCTGTCTCAAATATTAAGTCTTTACTTCATAGTCTTTCTAGTTCTCTATATTTAACAGCTTTCTTGATTTTTTTGTTTTGCTTATTTTTGAGAGTCAGGGTCTCACTATGTAGCCTTGACTAGCCTAGAATTTGTTATGTAGATCAGGCTAGCTTCAAACTCAAAGGGATTCACCTGCATCTGTTTCTAAGTGTTGTGCCACACACTGGGCCCTGATAAATGTTTTTTCTTTTTATTAGTTTTTTGAGACAGGAAAATTATAGCTGTGGAGCCTGTCCTGGAACTTGCTCTGTAGACCAGGCTGGTCTCAAACTCACAGAGATCCACCTGTCTCTGCCACCTGAGTGCTGGGATTAAAGGCATGCACTACCAGCGCCCAGCTGATAAAATTTTTTAAAACATTATTTTTCCTGGGCAGAGGAAGACCTGGGTATCTGGGTCTTCATGTTAGGGAAAATGTCTATAAAATGGTTCCAATGACATTGAGATATTTAAGTAAACTTAGAACACTTTTATTTTACCTTATTCTCCTCCAAACAAAATTTTCTTTAAAATTCCCTTTAAATTATCCTCCCCAAGTAGTTATAAAGGCAAACCAGCAAACAACTGTGGCACTATGCCAGGAAATAGGGGTAAACCAGCATTATACACTAAACCAAGAAAACTGAAATTATACAAACACACACTACCATAACTTATTAAGGCTTTTTAAAATCTTTAATAAATTAGGAAAACCTAGAAATAAGACAAAAATAATTTAAACATGATGGTTACAGATCAAAAAATATTACTTCTTTGAAACCTTTAAAACCAGTGACATAAATTTCTCAAAATATTCCTTGTAAAACACACTTAAGAGAAAAACTTAAAAGTCAGTAACCTTACAGTTTCAATGCAGAAAGGCCAAAAGAAACCAAGAACATGTTTATTTTGACATATGTTAGAATGTAATCCAACTAACGCAACTAGCAATGTATTATCATTTTTGCTGAATATGACCAACATTCATATACTTAAACATCAATGAAGCATTTTGGTATTTACTTCTACTTACCCCAAAGGTTTAGGCTTGTGTGTATCTAAGGAGTGCAACTGACATCGCTTGTTCTTCTTACTTTTTGGAATAGCATCTATCATATCATTTAGTTTGGAACTAGTGAAAAATAAACCATTAAAGGTTTGTTATTTCTCTTTCAAATTTTGAAAATCTCTATTATAGATGCCTTTTTGTGAGAAGTATATTTAAAAGTATTACAGAGACATTACCTATCCTGAACATGTCTGCAATAATCTCTTATGCAAAGCTGTCTACGCTGATTTTTCCCTCCCCATTTCTAGCCAGTCCAGCTGGAAGAAACCTACTTCAATCAATGCCCTCTTTCCCTAGACTATCACTCTTATCCTGGTACCTACCATGTGTCTGACACCCTGGCATTTTAGAGACTGCTTACATGACTTTCACCCAGCTTCCTCTGCTCAAATGTTATATAAACTATCTTTGAGAGGTCAACCACAAAAATTTTGTATGACTATACAATGTTGGGCTGGCAAGATAGATCGTGTGTAATAGGAACTGGCTGCCAAGCCTGATGATTTGGGACTCACACAGTAGGAGAACTGACTCCCTAAAGTTGTCCACAGACCTCCACACAAACTATTGCATGTGAGCACACACAAATAAATGTAAAACATATAGTGAATGTATATATACAGAATATATGTAATGTGTGATACTACTACACACAGTATACATCCAACCAAGTAGCAAAGCTTGTCAATTAACTTTTATAATTTTCATATATATCTACAATCCTATCACTTCTCTCCCTTGTTGAACCCACCAATCTCTAGTTAATCAATTACAATTTCCCAAATGGTTCCATAGTGTCACCATTGCCTTTTACATTAGAATTCACTCAGCAGCAAGAGTAATCCTTTTAAATCATAATATCAAATTATGTTATTCCTCTAAAGTTTCTTTTCTTTTTCTTTCTTTCTTTCTTTTTTTTTTTTTTATATTTTCCCCAAGGAGTTAAAAGCCAAAGCCCTGTCAGAGCTATAACTCAGAGGTAGAGGACTTGCCTAATAAGCATGAGGTCCTGGGGTCAACCCACTGAACTTCAAAAATGAATAAAAATAAATCAGAAGTCTCTACCATCGCCTCCAAACTGAAGAGCCTCTGAGTTTGGTCTTTTAATACCTTTTCTTACTGATACTTAGTAAATGACACAATACTGTTGATATCCAATTAAAATCTCTAACTTAGCATATACAAAAGAACACTGAAAAACTTCTGCCTAGTCTTGCCCATCTCAGTAAAAGGAAATCATCTGTTATACTTTAACAAACAAACAAAAAAACCTGTTAGCCGGGCAGTGGTGTAGCACGCCTTTACTCCCAGCACTCGGGAGGTAGAGGCAGGAGGATCTCTGTAAGTTTGAGGCCAGCCTGGTCTACAGAGTGAGTTCCAGGACAGGTTCCAAAGCTACACAGAGAAATCCTGTTGCGAAAAGCAAAAAATAAAAATAAATAATAAAATTTAAAGACCAAAACTATTTTAATTACATTTATATATGTATGTATGTATGCAAGTATGCAAATGAGTGAGTTCAATCACAAGCTCAGAGGTCAACTTTTGGGAGTTGGTTCTTTCCTTGAACTGTGTGGATCCTGGTGAGCCATTAGTCTTGACAAGTATCTTGGTCTGCCTACACGTTATACTACAAACCTAAGAATCATTACAGAAGCTATCCCTCCCCTTATTAATCTATACAAGCTCCCCAAAATATTTCAGGATCTTATCATTTCTTAGTGTCTTTATCACCAGTAACCCAAGTCACTTTCCCCATCTAACATTAAACAACCTATTTCTCCAGATGTTTATACTTTGCACCCTCATCACTTTATTCTCAACACAAAGGTCACTGTAGGCCAAATTTCAAGTCAGACTGTCTGCTCATCTGCTCCCGTCTGCTCAGAGTAACCACCTCAGCATGACTATGAGGCACTGCCAGGACTGAACCTTTATTACTCTTCTGATCTGACCTTTTATTACTGTTATCATCAGGCTCCAGCCAACACAGTCTCCTTGCTGTTCTTTAGACAAGTCAAGGAAATGCTAACCTCTGGCCCTTTATGCTTGTTCTTCCTTTTGTACCTTCATCCAGACAGATGTAGGGCTCCCTTGCTTACTTTATTCATCTATTATCAGAAGGGCGTTCCCAGACCACACTCTTCATAGTAATTTAATCCACTCATTCTCTTACTTCTGCCCATCTTACTGTTTTCTTTGTAACTTATACTCAACCATTTATTTCCTTACTATATACCTCTCTCCACATTAGAGCAGAAATTAGAAGTTACTCAATAAAACTGTTGAGTTCAATCTTTACCCTAGAGAAATTTAGGGGAAGTGTCCCACTCTTATCAAGTTGTTTAAAATGAACTATTTTATTAATAAGTTGTTTCTTAATTAACTATACTTACCCATGTACATAAAATAATGTATAAAGTTTCTTTGCATCAGTCATGCAGCTTCGAGTCAGAGATAGTACTCCCTTGGGCCCTACTGTCAGAGGTTCAAGGGCAGGATTTCCAGAATCTACAAGCTGAGAAAAGAGGCGTTCCACACTGCGCCGACAACCAACACATGGAACAAGCTGAGAAAGTGCACTCAAGACTTCCCGGGATGTTACCACCATGGCAATACTTAGATCTTGTTGCTTAAGCATACTATGTCGCTGAAAGTAAAAAAAAAAGATGAATACTTCTTAAAACATAAAAATTACTTTTTCATTACTGTTTGGCTTCTATACTTGGGTAAAAAAAGGCCTATCTTACCTATGTAGGAGCCTGCAATGCTAGTGTACATGAATATAATCTGCTGAGAATGAACAGGAACCACAGCAATAGAGAAATGGGAAAACATTGGTAGTAATTTCTACTTAAGGGAGAGTTAACAGTTATGTTATAATTAACACTCCCAGAAAAATAGGTAAGAAAAGAATATTCAAATATTTCTTTCTTTCTTTTTTTGTTTTTTTT
>JAQHUG010000027.1:11694402-11711222 GCA_028555095.1 Dicrostonyx torquatus | reverse complement strand
TATAATCCCAGCACACAGAGACTGAGGCAGGAAAATCATGGATTTGAGGCCAGCCTGGGCTACACAGAAAAACCTATCTTATGTCCCTACTTCATGACCATCACCACTAAGAAATTCTGGTCCTGAAAACTAAACTGAAAATAGTTAACAGGAAAGGAATGTGGCTCCTTGCCTACCATGAACAAGGCAGCACTGAAAACAGTTCAATTAACCTACATGCTTTTAGAATCACCTCACAGGGTTTAAATATAAGGAATTTAACTGTCAAGCTAGACATAGTCTGGAGTGCAGCATTTGTTTAATATGAGCAGTCCTGGGTTTAGGCTCCAGAGTATAACAAAAGTAAACAAAACTAGGTGGAAGGCAGAGAGCCTAACATTAAGACCTATCAACCAATCTTTTAAAAATTACAATCCCCCTCCCAAAAAAACAAAACAAAACAAAACAAAACAAAACAGAAGCCAGGCGGTGGTGGCACATGCCTTTAATCCCAGCACTTGGGGAGGCAGAGGCAGGCAGATCTTTGTGAGTTTGAGACCAGCCTGATCTACAAGAGCTAGTTCCAGGACAGGCTCCAAAGCCACAGAGAAACCCTGTCTCAAAAAAAACCAAAAATAAATAAATACATACATACATAAATATTACAATCATTCCGTGGCTTATGAGGCTAAAGCAAAAGGATCAATAGTTCAGCCAGGGCCAACAAGATCAAAATGGCACAACAGGTTAAATAAAGCATTTGCTGCAAAGACTGATGACCCAAGTTCAATCCCTAGGACCCATGTTAGGAGACAAGCAACTCCAAGTTGTCCTCTGACCACCACTCATATGGGAATGGGGTAGGATACATATGCTTATACACATAGACACATGTATAAATAAATACATACAGGTTTTTTAAGGTTTAGGGACAGGCTGGCCATCTTATTGAAACCACAACTCAAAATTTAAAGGGAAAGATGGTGTTGGCAATTGAGAGATGGCTCAGGTTTAGGAGCTGCTCTTTCCAGAACAGCAGTTTTGATTCCCAACATTCACACAGTGGCCTCACAATTAACTATCTGTAACTCCAGTTCTAAGTGATCAGACCTCTTCTTCTGGCTGACAAAAGCACCAGACGTACACATGGTTCATAGATATACATGTAGGCAAAACAACCACATACATAAAAATAAAAATGTCCTCAAAGGGATGGGGATGTTCACTCCAGTAGTAGAGAGAGCATTTGCACAGCATATGGGAGACACTGAGTTCAAACACCAGTAAAACACACACACGTATGCTACACATACCAAGGAAAAGAAAAAAAATAACAAATATACAGGTGTCAAGACTCTTACCAACCAGTATAAATGTCAAAATCAAATCCATTACAGAGTCCTTCCTGAATTGGATACTATTTTCTCTTGAACGTCCCTTTGAACCACATACTCTGCCCTAAATAACTACCACAATCTCATCTTTCAAACATTTAGAATAACAGCTTTTATTTGTATTTTTTTTTGGTCGACTAGTATATGACAATGTTTTAAGAGAACAGTAAGAGTAGAAGGTGAAGAGGCCACTAGCACTATTTTCCCCATTCTTTCAAACCACTTCCTTGACTTAATCTTAGATTCTAGGTTACCTAAAGGAAGACAGCCCTGTAAAGTACTTGAGGTGCGGTTTCATAGAGGAATCATTAGTGTTCAGCTGCATGATGAGGATACCTATCCAGAGCCATCCAAAAATAGAACAAGTCATTGCACAGCAATTACTGCTTTGTAAAGTTTATTGCATCCATTAGTGACTTTCACTCTTAAGCATCTGTCCCAGATTTACCTGGCCACAAAAAAAAAAAACATAAAAATTGGTTTCAGACCATTCTCATGAGCTCTAACCAATAAAATTAAGTTTGTATTTATCAAAATTAATGTCATTTTTGTTTTGCTCTTTTGTGTCATTATTCACAAAACTATTTTAAATATGCATTACCCCCAGGAAACTTAAATATTAGAGAGCTGAAAGAAAACAATAAATACTTGTAGCAAATGCTAAACTACTAATTCCCCAGTGTTAACATTTTCTTTCTTTTAGGCTCAGATAGTTGAAAACTGCTACCAATTTCTAGTCCATTTATTATTTTGTATGGGGGGGGGACATATATGCATGCCAGAAATGCTTGTTTAGAAGTCAATGCCGGGCAGTGGTGGCGCACGCCTTTAATCCCAGCACTCAGGAGGCAGAGGCAGGTGGATCTTTGTGAGTTCGAGACCAGCCTGGTCTACAAGAGCTAGTTCCAGCGCAGGCTCCAAAGCCACAGAGAAACCCTGTCTCAAAAAAAAAAAAAAAAAGAAATCAAGACAACTTGCAGAAGTTACTTGTTCCCTCCTACCACGTATGTCCCAAGAATAGAACTCACATCAGGTGGCAGCAACCACCTTTATTCACTAAGCCATTTTGTCACCCTAGTTTACAGCTCATTTGGATCAATTTGAATTAAAAGGGTTGTCTTCTAGAAATGTTATAATTTGTAAAATATTCTAATCCTTCAGGAAGTATATTTCCAAAAGCCCAAGGGGAGGAAAATTAATGGCTCGATGCGTTGTCCATATTCCTACAGCATTATTCATAGCAAAAATTAGAAGCCAGACTTCATAAAAGGACATTATGGAGTATCATACAACTTATACAACCATTAAAAACACTTAAGACAAGAGCAGCGGTACATATCTTCAGCCATAGCAGTTGAGACGCTGAGATAGGAGGATCATTTAAGCCCCAGAATTTGAGAACATCAAAACCCTATCTTAAAAAAGATGAGAGGGCCATCAAAATGGCTTCGTAGGCAAAAATGCTTGCCATCAAGCCTGACAACCTACACAGTGGAAGAACTGACTCCCACATATGTACTCTGGCATACACGCCTACACATAATGAATAAATGTACACATATATTTTTAAAAAGGAGAGTATAAAATGTTCCAGACAGTGTAGCTCACCTTTGCCTGTGTGTAGTGATAACTAGAATGAACACTAATGCTGCTTCTGTCTGAGTAATTTGCTTTGTGGCTATTAAGATTTGATAAGAACTACATCTTTTAATTTTATTTACCCCTTTTTCAAATCTTGCTGATGAGAAGGAAGGAGAGATAGCTCAACAGTTAAGAGTGTGTATACTGTTCTTGCAGAGGACTGTAGTTCCTGGGGGATCCAATGCCTCTGCTGACTCCCTCAGGCTCCTACCCACACATGGTGCATATACATACACTCAGGCACACACACATACACATAAAATAAAAATATTTTTAATCTTGTTGAAAGAAACTAATTTTACAAAAATAATGCCGAAAATAAAACCTGCATTCTTTCTGTCAACTATTTTATACTTCTAAAATACTATAGCTACACAACCTGATACTTTCCTAAATAGTGTATCAACTGTTAAGTTTACTTAGTTACTTAGGACTGATCTCCTCTACACCTGTATAGTAATGTACACTGAAGTACCACAGGAACCCTTTAAATGTTGAATACAACAGTAACAAAAGAAGCTTCTAAAACCAGCTGTGGTGTCTCAAACCTTTAGACCTAATACTCTAAAGTGAAAGGAAACAGAGGCAGGCGAGTATCTGAATTCTCCTGTCTATAGAGCGAGTTCCAGGACAGCCAAAAAAGAAAAAAAAAAAAAAAAAAAAAAGAGGCTTCTTCACATACAAATACCTTAATTTTACTTTATTAACCTAAGTTAAAAAAACCACCAATTTTATTATTTGTTTTTTGATTTTTTGAGACAGGGTTTTTCTGTATAACAGCCCTGGCTGTTCTGGGACTTGCTGTGTAGACCAGGCTGGCCTCGAACTCAAAGAGATCCACCTGCCTCTGCCTCCCCAGTGCTGGGATTAAAGTCATGCGTCACCACCGCTCAGCTAAAATCACCAGTTTTAACTAATAAAATTTTTACTATTTCTCCTAAAGGTGATGTAAATTTCAAACATTGTAACTAGACTAACCTCTATTTGCAAACAAGATTCCTAAAACCATTTACTCAAAGATCACAAGGTTCCCCCTTTGGGTCCCTAGAAACAAAGATCAAACCAAGTTAACCTTCAGGGCACATACTGCCATCCAATATCAATGAACTAATACAGAAAACGAACCTCTGCTTCCTCTTCCCACTTCCCTCCCAACAGGTGTTTTGTTCTGCATTCTCCCTTTAACTGGGATTGAGAATGATCTTGGAAAGAAGCCTGAGTCCCTAAATATGGCATAGCTTTAAGTGAATTTTCACTAACATTAGTTTATTAACAGCATTCAATGATGGTGCACAAGTTTCCAACACAAACTAACAAAATTCATTTCTTAATGACAAAAATCCATTCCTAAGCAAGGAAAATGTATACCTACTATTTTGAGATATTTAAGCTTAAAATCTGTCTTTGTAACAAGTCTATAATACAATAAGCAAAATTCAGACACCCAGTACAAGGCAAAAGCAGTGTGATACTAAAACACAATAGAAGTTTATCTATGAAATACTTTATCTTAAATAACAGAATGTGTTCACTAAGAATGCAACACATACTGTCCATTTTAAGTGCTTTATAAAGTATGTATCGATTAATTACTGCATTCACATTGAAGGTGGTTATGTGAAAGTAAGATGCCTTAAAATTTGTAATACACAAAATTTACACTGGTTTTCCCTGTTTTCATACTATTATTCAAAAGAAATATCCAAACCTCGGGATTGAAAAAAATGCACGTGCACACAAAAGGTTGATATCAAACAGTGTTTTAGAAGGGACAGAAGGTAGTAACAAATGAACTACGATCAAATGTCACACTGAGAAAGAAATCATTTCATTGGTCAGTGTTCTAGTGGTTTTTTTTGTAACTATTTTAAATACAAGTTCATTATAGTTATAATCCAAGAAAATAAGAAACCACAAACAGTACATACAACATAAATTCTACTTTATGCCAAGTCTAATCATTCGACCAAGTCTAATTAGAAGTAAAAAGAAAAAAAAAACATGCTTTCACTTGCAAAGTTCCATCGAAGTGAAGCAGTCAATAGGTCTGCTAATCCTTTAAAAGTGCTGCAGCTCTTAACTGACACTGGCAAAAAGAAAGGCACACACTGACATCTCTACAATGACTTGCATTTTATATAAAATGTTAAAACCTTCTAGATACCTGCAAAAAAAATTTTCAGTAAGATAAGGGATCTGCCCTTGAAAGGCAAAAAAGCCAAAGGTTAGAAGATTTAGAGACATATACATCAGATCACAAGCGGTGAGTGTATAATCTAAGAGTGTCAGCATCAAAATGCAGATTTCAAAACTTGTTCAGAAAGGGTTCGTTTCATTTCTTAAACCGTGGCAACCGACTTCACTCATTTCCTGCTCAGAATCAACTCAAAATTCTGCCATTTCCTTTTAAAGGAAATAGTACTGTAACACAGGGTAGAGAGGATCGGCAATGGTATACTAACACCAAGTCTTCAAACAACGATCTGCCCACGTTTGTCTTTACACTCATACTACTTTTACACATTCAATAATTTGGTCTTTTAAAAAAGGTTACTTGTGAACTAAATAAAGCCAAGAAGGCCTATTTTTGAAGAGTCATGGCTTAACACAATCATTTCCACAATTACAATATACTAGGCAATGAGAGACGTAGAAGGAAATCAAATCATTTTAGTGGAATCTTCACTGTGCAAGAGAATGTCACTCTGCCCTTAGTAATTACGTTTATGTCGTGACAGCTACAGTGTTAAAATAGAAAATACACAGGTAGCAATGCAGCTGCGACATTTCCAGATAATTAAGCCTCCCGGAGGGTAAGTGGTTTCTGTAGGGGTAGGCCCCAAACGCCCAGCTCCTTCAACCCTTCTCCCAGTCGCGTGCTTAGGCAAAGCAGCGTCTCCAAGGAAGGAGTAAAGGTCCAGGGTTCTGAAAGGGAGGAAGACCTGAAGAGAGGACGTCAGAGTGCATCCGGGGCGCTGGGCTCGGGGCCCGACAAGGGGACCGAGGGGCTCCCTGCAAAGGCGAGTTTGTGGGGCCTGTCGGAGAGAAGGCGGCCTCGCCTAGGAGTTGCAACACACTCTTTCTCCAGTGCGCAGCGATCGGCCTGGGGGAGGGGGAGGAGGGGAAACAGCTGCCAGGGGAGCAGCGGGCCCAGCCCGGCCCGGCCCGCTCACCGTGAGGGTGTCGTCTATGTAGAGGGGAATCTGCCTCCTCTCGAAGGGGAACTCCTCCTCCCCGTCTCTGCACACTGCCACCAGTCGCGCCATCGTCCCCGACGCTGCCGTTGCCACCGTCACCACCTCCTCCCAGCTGCCGCTGCCGCCGCTGCTCCTGCCGCTGCCGCCTCCTCCCAGCTCCTGCCTGCAACAGCCAAACCCCGCGAGCGTAAGCACCCGCCACCTCGCAGCACATTCGCCACGGGGAGAAGGGGGGGGCGCAGAGCAAGAGAGGACGGGAGAGCCGCGCTGCGTTTCCCATCACCCGATTCCACACGCGCTTGGCCAATCAGTGGCCAGCAGCACCGGGACCCGCCCCCTCGCGCCGCCTGCCCTCCCCCACCCACCCCTCCGCCCGCCCGCTGGCCTCCAGTCAGGGTCCAAAGGAGAGGCGGAAAGGACCTGCTGGCCCCGGGACGTCCCCGCCCAGCTCCGGAGTCGAGGCTCCAGGAGCTCATTCCCGCCTCGGCTCCACAGCCCATGCCCGCAACCAGCCGCTGACCCCTTCCCCCCACTCGGAGTGCCCCGCCCAGGCGGGACCCTGGGCTGCAGTTGCCCGGCGCCACCCCGCCCCTGGGAGGGGTCGACCCCGCCTCGGCTCTGCAGAGTTCGGGGGTGGGGGCAAGCTCAGACCGGTTCCTCACCGGGGTCGGAGGAGGGCTCTTGGTTCTGACCTTCACTGACTTCGTGGACGCCTCCCTGACCCCCACCTCTGCTCCCCGTTACCGGCTGACGGGGCCCGCGTCAGGGCCGGCCTGGGCGGGAGCGCGGCTGCGAATGCCGTTTCCTCTCCAGGCTCAGTCAGCCGCTCGCGCCACGGGGAGTGTGGGAGGGAGGGCGGGGGACGTGGGGAGGGTGGGGCTGGGAGGGGCCGCGAACTCCGGGCGGGGCCTGCTTCTTCTCGCGAGACCGCAGCCGCCTCTCTAGGGTCCCGACCTTCCAAATCTGTGTGTAGTGGTGGGGGGAACTCTGTGCAATCGGGCGGGCTGACCGGAGCTGTGCCCCGGATTTACCAAAATGAGCACGAAATCGAGCCAGTAGGCAGGCCGAGCAGGGGTAGCCTGGTCTCTGTCCGTGCTGAACTAGGATCTGTTCTCCCGAGGGCGGAGGGGTGAAAAGCGCCCAGTCTGAGTGGACAGCATGGGTCCGGGCCCAGATAGGACTTAGGTCAGTGGTGAGGAGCTGAGGCTGTCGAGGTCAATGAGAACAGGCAGTGGAAAGACATCTGGCCATGGTTTCCAGGATTTGACACAATCGGACTTTAACCCCTGGAAGATTGGAGGAACAGGCTCTGCTACCCTGATTGACCCGGAGCCGGCTGCCTTACGGGGAGATCTCCGAGGAGATGGATACGTGCAGAATTTGTTGTTACAAATAGAGACAAAATTGAACGGTAGTCTATGTGTACGTTCTTACCAGAGGAACTTCTTGAGTTAATATTAACTTAGGGACTCCCTTGGGCAAAGTAGTGGTAGCGGCCAAAGGCCCTTCCGTCTGACCATCTTCCGAGAACCAACGCTGTTTGTTGTAAAGACAATTCCTCTGCACTCTGCCCGCTGCCGCGTTCTCAGGTCCTACTCTGAGGAGGTCCGTTGTAAACCCTGAACGATGGAATTGGTTCAACGATAAATCCATTCGCTGCTCATATAACTGCCTCATCTAAAGGACAGATCGAATATTTCCTGGTAAATAGGCTAAAACTATTGTTACCTTTAAAAGGTATTTTGGTCATCACATGAAGTCTTTGAAAGTCACAACAACAACAAAAAAAACCCATAGTGCATCCTTAGCCATGTTGACTTATGACATTATGTGGTCACTGTTAGGGTAGGTGACATAATAAACTGGAAGAACCATTGTGTTCCCAAAGGTATGATTATCTAGTAAATATGTCTTTGGGCCATACTAAAAGCACAACAGTGTAAGCCATAGATGGCTTAAACCCAGTAAGCATGTGGGTTTGCAGTTTGCATGCACCTGACAGGTTAAAGTACACAGTAAAAATATGAACATTTTTAGAGAATCTTGTGTTTTATGTCTACAACTATTATAATCCATGTACCTGCTTTAGATCATTTGAATTTTAGGTTATGCTTGGTAACCAATATTGAGCCAATACATTTATAGCCGCTCGCTTTAATTTTCACTACTAAATACAGACCAGGTACTAGCAAAGAACAAGCTATGAAGAAAATGGCAGTTATGTAGCTAGAATACCTTCTGTTTTCGCTAAAATTATAGGCTATATTATTTGATATGGCAGTAGAATCAGTGGCAGACTGTTATTTAAATTAGTATGTATGAGAATCTAAGTTGTATTTTCCTTTTCATGATCTGACAGTAGGAAGTTCTGTTTTAGCAATTAAAAATAGAAACAGAAGCCCAGTGTGGTAGCACGTACCTGCAATTCCAGCACCTGAGAGGCCAAGGCAGGGAGTTTACCATAAATTTGAGGCCAGCTTGGATTGCACAGACCCTATCTCAAAATAATAACAAAATAAACAAATATATTAGATATTTTTTAAAAATAAATGTAAGTTCCTCAAAGGCAGGGGCTTTTTCTGTTTGTATTCCCGGCACCTTAGAGCTCAGTAAATCATTGCTGGACGATCTTTCTCTTCTGAAAAACAAACCAGAGGGAGTCTTGCCAACTAATTTTGATTTTATGAATTCATTAGCCTTCCTTTAGTACCTTGGGAATTAGAAAATGGGAAAAACAATGTAGACTTTGTCCTTTTTAGTTAACACCTGTAATTAGTTGTCAAAAATATTAACTAAGGGGCTGGAGAGGTGGCTCAGAGGTTAAGAGCATTACCTGCTCTTCCAAAGGTCCTGAGTTCAATTCCCAGCAACCACATGGTGGCTTACAACCATCTGTAATGGGGTCTGGTGCCCTCTTCTGCCCTGCAGGCATGCACACAGACAGAATATTGTATACATAATAAATAAATATTAAAAAAATATTAACTGAGACTAGAAAAGTATGGAGGGCTGAGAATATAATGGTAGACACTTGGCCTAGCAGACTCAAAGCCCAATGTTCGGTCTCTAATACCACAAAAATAAGTACATAAATACCATAAAAATAAATAGGACAAAATAAATAAGAAAAGTGCCAATTGTGGAGGCACATCCCAGCATTCCAGAGGCAGAGGCAGGTAGATCAGATCTCAGTGAGTTCCAAGCTAGTCCTATACAGTGACACCCTGTCTTAAAAAACAAACAAACAGCTTCACACCTTTAATCCCAGCACTCGGGAGGCAGAGGCAGGCGGATCTCTGTGAGTTCGAGACCAGTCTGGTCTACAAGAGCTAGTTCCAGGACAGGCTCCAAAGCTACAGAGAAACCCTGTCTCGGAAATCCAAAAAACAAATATACAAACAAAAGCAGTTATTAACAAAAAAGCAACAGACCACATCCACCTGACACGTTCATATCATAGGATACCCCAGGTGGGAGTGGCACACAGTTTTAACCCAACAAGCGGGAGGCACAGGCAGGTTTATTTCTTGAGTTCAAGGCCAGCGTGGTGTACAGAGCAAGTTCCAGGACAAAAAGCTACAGAGAAAAACCATCTCAAAAAGACAAAAGAAAAGTCATAGGATAACTACTTTCTCTAAATGAATGTAGCAGTTGAGCTACTCTGCCTTCTTATGGCTGCCCCAACAGATAAAACTGTGGGTACTGGTACTGTGACACAGCAGAAAAATCCACTTTCCTAGTCATGTTAATTTACATACTATAATCTTATTGGTTAAATTTCAAGTCTTACTTTTTAATTGAAATATAATCTAATGTAATTGTAGTAACCAAATACAAAGTCATCTTAACACAAAATTAGCCATCAAAAAGTTGAAGTAAACAAAACACATTTAACAATTAGTCTATTTACATTAAGAACTACATTCTCAGAATTAGGGGTGTGGCTTGCCCAACAAATTTGAAGTTCTAGTTCAAATCCTCAGCACCACAAAAAAATAAGAGTCTACAATTTGAAGACTAGTTTAAACAGCAAACCTGTACCTGGAGGCTACACCTGTTCTAAACTACACAAATAATTTAAAATGCTAATAAATGCCAAATTAAACACACTGACCAGCAGCCATTTCTGATGTCTTTGAAACCAGAAAAGCAAAATTTTATTGATTCTCATCCACCACCCCACACAGGTCTAGTCTGGCCTCAAACGTACTATGGAGCTGAGACTTGGCCTTTAACTAACTCCTGATCCTCTGATCTCGTTCTTCCAAGTCCTAGGATTACAGGTTTGTGTCTCCACAGCTGGCCAGTATTATACCTGTCTTAAAATATATACATTGGCCAAGTATGGTGGCATCCACCATAAATTCCAGCAATTCAGAGCATGAGTTTGAGTTCAGACTGGCCTACACAGTTCCAGACCAGCCAGGGTTACTTACATAGACTATCTCAAAGAACCAAAACAAGTAATATACACATTGGACATCAGAACTGAAACTAAAGACCCTGTAATTTTTAAATCTTTAGACTTAACAGCTGATTAATCTGCTTGAAATTTTTAAACCATTCCAGTTCTCAGAAGACTACTAAGCCTTAATGTAACCATATTTTTATTAGACTATGTACTTGAAGATTTCATTTCTCACAGATTCTCTTGATTCTCTTTCCCATAGTTGCGGCTGCCTTCTCTGGTCCCTTCCTGTTTCTCCAGCTTACAGCCCACACTCCATATATATATATATATTTGTGCATGGGTGTTTTGCTACATGTATGTCCAATCTTGGAGTTACAGACAGTTGTAAGCTGCCATGTGAGTGCTAGGACTTGAATCCAGGGCCTCTGGAAGATCAGTCAGTGCTCTTAATCACTGAGACATCTCTCCAGCCTCCCACACTCCCTTTTTCTGAGTTGCATGGGTTATCTTCCAACTTACAACTTGCTGACAGATACATTATGCATAGAATATTCCCTGCTGTCTACCCTTTTATCCCAATATGTGTATCATTCATTAGCATTGCCTCAAAAATATCCATCTATGGAAAAAACTTGATTCCTTCCTAGAATGGTCTTGGTTTGACACTTGTAACAATCCATAGGTGTTTCTCTTTTCTATGACTCAATATTTATATTCGTTTAATGTGCTTCCCTTCACTAGACTGAAAGCTTCAAGATACTAGAAATTTGTTTTATCTTTTGAGACAGGATCTTTTATCTTTTGATGGCAGATCTCTATGATCTGCTCCATATATGGCAGTTTACAACCATTTGTAACTCCAGGCTAGCTTTGAACTCTAGCTCCTGCCACAGCCTGAGTGCTATGATTACAGGATGCATACCTTAGTTGTACTTTATTACTGTATGCCTAACACAGAGTAGGCTACAACAAATCAGTCTTAACACTTGAATAGCACTTGAGAAACTGAGGATGGATGATCATAAATGCCACACAGTTTGAGCTACAGGGAGAGTTCAAAGCTAGTGTGGACTACATAGTTAAGATCCTGTGTCTTTGAAGGGAAAAAAGTAAAATGTATCAGGTACCTGAAAAAACTTGCTTTAAATATGTATGTATGTGTGTATGTATGTATGTATGTATGTATATTCCAATTCAATCATTATTTATTGCATTTCTGGCTCCAAATGTATCTGGTTTTAAACACTTGCTTATTAGTCCTAGACGTTACTGAAAGATGAAAATTGAGTAGAAAAGGGGTATTGAAGGAGCAGGAGAAATGATTCAAATGGTGAAGAGCACTTGTTAGTCCTGCAGAGGACCCAGGTTCGATTCCCACATAGTCATTTACAACCATCCATGACTCGTTTCCAGGAAATCAAATGTTCTTCTAATCCATTCAGGCACTAAGCATTCTTGTGATATGCATACAGGCAAAACATACATGCATACAGGCAAAACACACATAAGTAAGAAAGGAACAAATTTAATAAGAAAACTTAAAAGATATTGAAAATCTACATTTTCTAGTCATGGTGGTACATACTTTTGATTAGAACTCTCAGAAAGCATAAGATGGCAGCTCTCTATGAGTTTGAGGCAAGCCTGGTCTACAGATTGAATTCCAGATCAGCATACATAGTGAGATTCCCAATTAAATGAAACAGAGGAACTGAAAAAAAAATGGCTTAGTGATTCAGAGCACTTGCTTCTCTTCCAGAGGCCCCAGGTTCAATTCCTAGCACCGATATATGGCAGCTCACAACCATCTGTAACTCCAGTCTCAAGGTATCTAACCCACTCTTCTGGCCTCTGTGAGCAATGCACAGCTGTGATGTACATACATGTAGGCAAAATATACACACAAATTTTTTAAATGACAATTCATAAATATCTTAATGTAAATATCACATAACACAAAAATGATTTTACAATTACATATTCATACAAACAACCACAAATACAATGGAATGATATATAGAAAGTAAAAAATCCCACCCTCCATTTTCCAGTGTCAAAACTACCAACAAGTTGGGTGTGGTGGCTCATGCCTGAAATCCCAGTGCTGAGGCTCAGGTGCAAGTATCACAGTGAGCTCCAGACAAAATGGGATCCTGTGAACAAGTTCTTTAAAATACTGACATAAGTTCCAATAAGTCACAAGACTTTTTTTCACTTTTTTTTTCTTGAGGGTCTCTCGACATAGCCCTGGCTGTCCTGAAACTCAACATGCATATCAGGCTGGCCTGGAACTCACAGAGATGCAGAGACCTGCCTGCCTCTGCCTCCCATGCTCTGTGATTAAAGCCTTTCACCACTTCTGTTAGTTTGTTTTACATAATGTCCGAATGTTTGACACATCCAGGTACAGTAGCAAGAATGTTCCTCAAAGAAAAAAGTAAAGTTTAATTTCTGTCATAGAGGGTTGAAACTTCATAATAAAATATGATTAAGACTAGATTACTGAAAAAAGAAACCACATCCCCGGCACCTGCGACAGCTGGAGCGCACAGTGCCCGGCTCTGGGCCATGTCCTTGGAAGCCTCTGCCTTGGAGCCGGAGCTGGGAGACAGAGTCCGGACCAGGGCTGGGGCGGGAACCCCGGCTGGGATCCCAGCTGGACTAGTTGTGTTCCAAGCACAGAGGAGCCTCTGAGCAGGTTTTGCCTCTTCGAGACATGGCTGGTATGCTGTATGCACCTATGCGCTAGGTTGGGCGGCTGTGAAGGGCACCACATCCGCTAGGCGGAGGAGCACGCTGAGGAGCTGCAAAACAAGACCGTGGAGCAATGTGAGAGGCTGCAGCTACAGAGCGTAGGAATCACCAATATGTGGCAGAGGTCTTGCAAGGGAAGAACCAGAAGCAGTGAACATGGCTAGTCCAGCGAGGGAGCTGGTTATCCAGAGGTTGAGCCTGGTGACTGAGGAACAGCGATTGCTGGAGCAGGTGCTCAGGGAAGAGGAGCGGGCTCACCAGAGTATCCTGACTCAGCGGGCACATTGCACTGAAAAAGCTGGACACCCTCCGTACCAGCCTGGTGGGCATGCTCACCCATCTGGATGACCTCCAGCTTATTCAGAAGAAACACGAGATTGCTGAGAGGGCTGAGGAAGCAGAGGGCATTTTGGATCCCCAGGAGACAAATTAAGCTTTAACGAGAAGAGTGCTTTGGAGCCCACTACTGAGTCAACTATGGGCAACATCGGTTCTCTCTCAGGCATGGAGGAGGTGCATGTCAATGAAAGGACAGTCAGCCCCTTGTTGCATTTGTCTGAAGATCGAAGGACCCTGGCCTTCAGTGCCAAGAAGTCCAAGGCCTGCTCAGATGACCCAGAGCTCTTTGACCTCTGGCCTAATGCCTTGGCTGTCACCACCTTCCAGGCCGGACTCCATGCCTGGATAGTGAATGTTCAGCACAGTTGTGATTATAAAGTGGGTGTAGCCACAGCCCAGCTGCCTCATGAGGGTTCTGGTAGTGACTGCCGCCTGGACCACAGTGCCTTCTTCTGGGTCTTCTCCCGCTATGATCAAGAGTTCCATTTCTCACACAATGGGCAGCATGAGCCTCTGGCATTGTTTCAGTGTCCAGCACAACTGGGCATGCTGCCAGACCTCCAAGCAGGAGAGCTGGTCTTCTGTGAGCCTGCCTCAGGGGCGGTGCTTCACATCCACTGCACGTCTTTCCCTTGACCGCTGCTCCCAGTCTTTGCTGTGACTGACCAGGTCATCACCAACGTTCACCAGTGGCCACAGTGAGGCTAGATCCACACCCCCCCATCACCTTTACAGGTCAGGTCATGCTTCCAGCTAGTGTCCTATCCCCCAGTGATGTGTGTGGTCTTCCCCATGGGCAATTTTTAAAGAGATGGGATCTACTAAAAAAAAAAAAAAAAAAAGACTGGATTGCTGAGAGCACATTTCATCACCAAAACTTTCTGGTTTTACCTTGTAAATCAAGTAGATAGATAACTAAGCAGTTGGCAAACATATAAACACTGAGCACAACTAAGGTCCAGGAGGCACCACTGTGCAATGTATCCACTGTCAGGTTAATGAGACCAGTTGTTACATTTGACAGTAAGAAAAAAAACAGCTGGTTTCTGTTCAGAGCTGTGATCAAACAAAGACTGGGCTCTTTTTTTCCAGCTTCTAGGATTAGAGATTTGGAATGTTTTTCATTTGTAGCAGGCAACTGTATAAGTTTCCAAGAACATGGTACTAGAGCCCCTTTAATTAGAAATTTGGCAAAACTCAAAATTATATCACTCAGTAACAGACAGCTAAGAAGCATCAGGCTAGAAGCAACTATCCACACACAAAAGGCTAAATTGGCCATTCTTCGAGATACGGCTTCTACATTCACTTGAACTATATAAAGAGAAACAAAAAAGCTAACAGCCACTAAAAGAATACAACAAGTCACTTTTATCCAGTCTCTGATGTGTATTCTGCTCTTAAGCACATACAACCCTGTTTGCACGCCAGCCATGTGTATTGTCACATACCCCAAACTGGAAATTATTCCTTCTCGGTTGGCATTTAGTAAACCAACTCTCGTGCCACTACCATCAGTGCCATACAAAATTATCCTCTTGAGTGGAGTAAAGTCAAGAGCTAGCTGGTATAACACAGTAATGCTGACAGCCACAATCCAGGATTTATTTAAAGGAAAAATAATCAAAAGAAGTGATGTTATTAATTTCACAACTACAATGGTAAAGAAAAAATTCCAATGAACACCATACTCAGTTAAATGTTCCTGATAGCCTATGGATTTTATAATGACTAACCGTCCCAGTCCTAAGAAAACCAACGGCCAGACAGAATACAGTGATTTTCTAAGATAATTAAATCTGGACCCTTCTACATGTTTCCCTCTAACCTCTGGACAAACCATTGCAGCCCCAAAAATAAAGCCACCTACTCCATAATCCATTGCCCCTGTTCCATAAAGCTCAGTTTTGGCAAATCTTCTAGGGAACAGTGGGAAATCCACAGCCAAAATGGCAATAGCAGTAAACAAGCTGTTAATGGCCCGGTAATAAGTGACGGCTGGACTGTACTCTGATTCTAGGCTGATCTGCAAGAAGTTTGCAAAGACTTTCTGAACAGGCACTTTGGCATGGCAAGTCCTCCTCTGGTATATCTGATACAACAGCCATGCCCCACAGGCAATTGCAGTGAGATTCTCAAGTAGGATAAACTGAGACAATATAGTCAAAGTGATCACCAAGGGGACTACGAGGACAACAAAGTCCATGAAGAATCGTGTGCTCCAGCTGTGTGAGAAAGAACACACGTGCTGGGAGAAAATGATCAAAAGGCCTCTACACAGGATACAGAATGCAGGAAAGCACAAGCCCTGGGTCACTTCCAGCACGCTGGTTCCATTGAGGTTACTGACAAAAGCTTCCTTCATCTGCTTTTGAGACATTTTTTTTCTTCCTGTGAAAATGTTACAAAAGAATGCATTTGAGGAAAACAATATTGCTATAAAGCCAGTAAATATTTACATATATCACTTGAATTTACATATTTCTTGGTTTCAGGACAGAAGTTTAAGGGCTGGAGAGATGGCTCAACAGTTAATTGGCTGCTCTTCCAGAGGTTCCGGGTTCAATTCCTAGCACTCACATGGCAGCTCACAACTGTCTGTAACTCCATTTCCAGGGGATCTGACACCCTCACACGGACATACATGTGGGCAGAAGTATACGCCCACCAGGTTGTGACGGCCCACATCTTTAGTCCTAGCACTGAGGAGGCAGAGGCAGGTGGATCTCTTTGAGTTCGGGGCCAGCCTCGTCTACAAGAGCTAGTTCCAGGATAGGCTCCAAAGCTACAGAGAAACCCGGTCTCAAAAAATAAAACCAAAAAAAAAAAGAGTATGAAATTTCTAGTACAAAGTTGTGTCTTCACTATAAGGCAAACTCAAAATGAAAGTCCATTTGGAAGCTGGGTGTGGTGAAGCATCACTTAAAGACACAAGATGGTCCTTACTTACATCCTGAGTTCCCAGCCAACTTGGCTACCTGAAACCTTGTCTTTTTCTAAAACAAGGTCTCACTGTGTAGCCCAGAACTCAAGGAGTAGATCAGGCTGACCTTGAACTCAAGAGGTCCACCTGCCTCTGCCCCACCCCTCACAAATACTTAAAGG
>JAQHUG010000027.1:11667586-11678365 GCA_028555095.1 Dicrostonyx torquatus | reverse complement strand
CCCTTTCTGACCTTTTGTAGGCACCAGGCATACACGTGGTACACACACATGAATGCAGATAGAACACGCATATACATAAAAAAAAAAAAAACAGCCCCGCTGTGCCTAGGCTTACTCATTCCTGTTCCTAGTTGGGAAATACTTCTAAATTTCTTAACCCCATTTAAGGGGCCTTAGTGCCCATTCCTCAATCCTGACTGCCATGACATGGAAATTAACCAAGTGGCTTTTAGGTGATTAGAGACAGGAACAGCCACAGCAGCTCATGAGAATTCTGCAAACCTGGGGGAGTGGGTATAAACACAGATGTGATCTCTAGGGAACGCGTGCACACTGAGGAACAACAACAGCAGTCGCTTTGGGAAGTTCATCCAGCTCCAGCTGAACAGGTAATAGCTACTGCCATCCAGTGCATGGGACAGCAGAGACGGGGAGTGGAAACAGCTGGGGAAGCCACCAGCCTGGGTCATCCCCATGGGCAAAACTCTGTTTCTAGCTTGTACGTTGTGTGTATGGTTTCTTGAGCACGGTGAACTCTTGAGGTGCCCTTTTTTAACCTAGAAAACCACAGCTTCTGTGATCTTAGTGCTCTTACAGCCTATGTGCTCATGCTGGCTTTTCTTGCTCAGAAATTCCTTGTTAAAATGCCTCTTTGATATAACCCTGTGCTAGGGCATCAGCTCCTACCTTGAGATTAGTCAAAGTGATAATGTAGAGGGTGTTTGCCATGCCTACCTGAGCTCCATGCAAGAGAATACCCCAGAACATTCAAAGACATTTTGAGTTTGTTGCTTGAGGCAAAGTTTCACAGAACCCAAGTTAACTTGAACTCATGCTCTTCCTGGCTTCCCAAGGACATTCGGAATGTTCCCAACCCAAGAAGAGCTTGGAAGGGATTTGCTAGGTGGCAGTTGTACAGCTGGTGCTCATAGATGGCTGTGGGATGAAGGGATTATGATGTGCTCTGCCTCTGTGTGCCAGAGCCCAGCAGATGACGGGAGCTGCGGTCCAGACCTACCTCCTAGAGAAAACGCGTGTGGCTTGTCAGGCCTCCAGTGAGAGAAACTTCCACATCTTCTACCAGGTCTGTGCCACAAGCAGGACTGGGTGGCCCATCCCTCCACCCCAGCATGCTCCACACCTGGCCCATTCACTTGCTCTCAAGCAGAGCTGCTCACCAGGCACAGTTTGGGCCTAGAGGTATGTTTTTCTGCCTCTTTCAAATCAGAAGGCCCTCTAGGCAGGGACTCTGTCTTCTAAATGAAAGTTATATCCCCTGCATTAGACTGAGGGCCCTTCTAGGATGGAAACAGTTTCCCACAACATCTTGAGGGCTGCTCTGGGATTGTATTCCTTTCTGGACTGGGCTTCTCCAGGGCATTGGTAGGGCTCCTTGCACCCAGACTAGGAGCTTCTTTAGGTAAGGGGATGTACCTCTCTAATCGAGACAGGGGCTCCCCAGCAAGAGTCATACATTCTGCATCAGAGTGCCAGCTTTCCAGGAAGACAGCTTTTTTCCATCAGGATGAAGACATCCCAGACAGTGGTGTTTTCTTTCACCCCATGCCCCGTGCTTACTTTGGGGAGCTCTTAGCCTGGCAATGTTGCTGCCATTTCTTGCTCCGCATTTTAACCCCAGGCCTGAATGTCCTGTCACTCAAGCTGGGCCTCCTGTACCCCTCTCCGCAGATTTGCAAAGGAGCCACCCAGGATGAAAGACTCCAGTGGTACCTCCCTGAGGGAGCTGCCTTCTCCTGGCTACCCAATCCAGAAAATAGTTTGGAAGGTAGGAGAAGCCTCCTTAGTACCCTAGACTGCCCCCAAAGCTCCACCCATTCTGCCCAGGGCATCTTCACTCCCCCATTGACCCTGCTGACCACTGGGCTGTGACATGGATTCTTTTCAGAGGATTGTTTCGAGTTGACCAGAGAGGCCATGCTCCATTTGGGCATCGACACCCTCACCCAGAACAACATCTTTAAGGTCAGAAGAAAAGCCATGCTACTTACACTTAGAGGTGATGGTAGCCCTTTTAATGGATTGTCCCTGTACTTGGGACTCTCTCTCCACAAATGTCTAGGACTTCAGGCCTCACAGGGCCATATCTAAGGAGCTGGCCCACCACTGTGAGGAGCCTGGAGACAGGTGCTAGACTGGGCCACAGGGTCAGTGACACACCATATAGTACTTAGTAATGAACATGGCACAGTCACTCACACTCCCAGAGCACAAGGACCTTAGGGCGGGTTTTATTACAGTGACAAGAATAGAGATAATCTTTCCTTGTTTGTCTAACACTTTAAAACTTAGAAGTTGTGTTCACACTCTTAGTTCACTTGATTTTATCAACAATCTCTTGTGCATGGAGATTATTTCCATTTTATACTTGAGAAAATCAGAGGTAAAAAAACCTACCTGAGCCAGGCAATAATGGTGCATGCCTTTAATCTCAGCACTTGGGAGGCAGAGGCAGGCAGATCTCTGTGGTTTTGAGGCCAGCCTGGTCTACAGAGCAAGTTCCAGGACAGACTCCAAAGCAACAGAGAAACCTTGTCTTGTAAAACAAACAAACAGAAAGAAAAAGAAAAGAAACCTACCCAAGACACAACTAAGTGATAAAGTTGGTTCCAGGCATTGTCATTCCAGTGCTCACCTCTTCCTCCACTCTGTCCTCTGCCTCTCCCTCCGGGAACCCAGTGAGCTAGCCTTCTCCTCACTGCCTTTCTACCTTTGCTGAATACCAATTGCTTCCCTTACTTCCTCAGCTCCTAGAGTGACCAGTTGCAGTGTATAGGGTGGGCTGAGGACAGACAGGGAAGCCACTGAAGGAAGATGGGGATATTGGTGGCCTCCACATGCTGTTTAGGAAGCTGAGGTATCAGACCCAGTATGGACACTGCTAGGTAAGAGTTTGTGCAGAAGGACAGTACATGGAGCTAGGCTAGAGGGGATGGATAGCAGTAGGAGTCTGTCTGGGCATGAGTGCTGTTTGAAGGTGCTAAGACATACTTATTTGGCTGGAAAGACACATGATCAGAAAGGTGGTTTTCCCAGGGCAAGGCTTATCCATTCCACTGAAAGTGTTATGACCCTGTACCATATACCATAACCATGCTGCCCAGTGAGCACAGCTGCCCTCTCCAGGGTATTTTGGGGCCAGACAACAATGGCAGGAAAGGCTCTGCTCTCCTAATATGAGATCCAAGGGTTTCCAAACTTATTTACCAAGTGTTCTTTTTGCCATCATAACTTCTGGAAGTTACTTCTGGAAATCATTAAAATCAAAGGCAGAAGGGTAGCACCTACTATAGAGACCAAGATCACAGTTGCTCCCCAAGGCTGGGCAATCACAGCCCACTAATGCTGAGAAAGGGTCCCAGGAAGCCAAACCAAGCCCCATTAGGCAGAAATGACACTGGCCCATAACCAAGGGAATAGTACCCCCACATGGACTGTTCATGAAGAGAGAGGAATGGGGACAGAGGATGGATGGAGGTAGGACCTACTGGCTGCTCTGGGAAGCATCTGAAGTCTCACTGCCTAGACTCTAATCTTGGCCTAGACTCAACATTAACCTCTCCCATCTCTGTTATGGGCATCATTGTAACATGTACCTCATAGGATGTGGAAGAGATTGTCTTGGGATGCTCTAACGTATAAAATCTTGCCTGACAGAGGTAGACAGTGGGAAAGTCATCAGGTTCTCCCTTCCTCCTCTGTTGTTGCGACATCAGCATAAGGACTCACCTTTTTCACGCCCCTGCTTCCTGACCACCCCTTCTGCCTTCAGGTCCTCGCTGGACTGCTGCACCTTGGCAATGTCCATTTTGCTGACTCAGAAGATGAAGCCCAGCCCTGCCAACTTATGGATGGTACCAAGGGTGAGAGAAAGGGATGGTGGGATGCACCTGACAGGAAAGTGACTACCATTATTGAGGTGCGGTGGGAAACTGAAAGCTGAACTTTTCAGTCTGGCCCCTTGATTAGCCATCTGCTGAAGGGCCTGCCAGGATAATTACTCCTCAGCCTTTGGTGAAGCCAACACTTTTTTCTCAGTCTTACAATGAGAAAATCAGTCAGGTGCTTTAGAAGTTATTTGTCCATTGTAATACTATGGCTTCAAGTCCTGTCTCTGCTGTGTAAGGAGGCCTGAGGCAGAGGCAAGCCTCTTAGAACCTAGGCTTCCTCCACTCAGTTCCAATGGAGGGTGTTTGCTTAAGGAGGACTCTCCTCCCAGTCTCTGTCAGGACATCAGCCTCACTGCTGCAGCTCTCAGAGGACATGCTGCTGGAGACTATGCAGATTCGAACCATCAAGGCAGGCAAGCAGCAGCAAGTGTTCCGGAAGCCGTGCTCCCGAGCTGAGTGTGACACCCGCAGAGACTGTCTGGCCAAACTGATCTATGCACGGTGAGCAGTTTACTCTGGGCCTTCACTTCCCATGGGTTCTTAGACTGTCTGAGGTTGAACTAAACACTGTCAGGCAATAGATGGAGGGTTCTGAATAAAGCAGACCAGTTGCTGGGACTTCAGGAGATGGCAGGGTATAGTTCCCATGTTTGCCCTAAACACTGCCTTTGGCCTCTGTGCTTGTACTGAATGGAGAAGTTGCCACATTCCTGACCTAGATTCAACTCATCGTTGAAGTACAAGAGCCTGCTTTGACCTTAGCCATAGGTAAAGAAAGCCTGCTCAGCTCCCCTTGACAAAGCAAGCCCCCCAAAGGTGATCTCCTCCTTTACAGCACAGGTTCAGACTGTTGAATAGTGGATAGGCTCCTCTGTCTCCTGTACCCTGGTCCCTAAGGTTATTCACCTGGGGAGTTGGAGAGACAGCAGTGGAGCCAGAGCTCAGCTCAGAGTCAGTGCCAACAAAACACGCAGCAGGCAGGAGCAGCACAGCAGAGAAGGTGGGTCCTAGCCTTTCTTGGGACATGACATAGGAATCTCCATCCTCTGGACCATATGGTCAAGGATTATCTCATCTTGAGTTCTGAGAACCTTCAGAGTGCCTTGTAAAGGCTGTCGGGGGCTCAGAATCCCAAAATTATCCATGACCACTATATGTGTGCGCATGTGAGATCTTGGACAACCCTGTTCAGAGCCAAGAGTCTGGAGTCTGCCTGAGCCTGTGGCAACTAGAGACCTGCCTCAAAGCAGATTTTAGGTCAAAAGTTGGGGGACTTTTGTTTTGAGGGGTTATTTTGAGACAGGGCCTCACTATGTAGCTCTGGCTGACCTGGAACTCACTATCAGTGCTGTGATTAAAAGTGTGTGGCTACTACACCCAGCAGTCAAAAGATAGCTAATCCTTTGTCTACAAGTTACTGCAAAATGAAGAGTTACAGATAGAACGTGCTTCTAGCTATAGAACATTTTACACATGGAAACAGTCAGGTTACACTAGTTCATTCATTTTAATATCTTGCATGAGCATTTGAATCCCTGCTGAAAAAAAATCTACTGAATTAAACTGATTGTAATTACTTAAAGAGAAACTGAGCTGTGATGGCCACTTGTTAGCAGGGGTTGCTGGTTCCATTCCAGAGTCTGTATATAGGCCCTGTTTCCTACTGGGGTAGGAGAAGGCAATGCGTAGGAAAGAAGTCCCTGAACAGTGTCACGCTTGTTGCCACCTTGTATAGAAGTTTCATTTTCTGTGGCCTAGTGACAGTTCCAGAGTAGAGAATGCCATTATTCTTGTGACTTGGGACCACTTGTTTGGGATTGAATAGGATGTGGCAGCTCCTTAAGCATTTTTCAGGGGAATTCAGTGCACTCAGCTCCTTGCTTACCCGACTGGGACCTGCCAGTAGTCACTTCTAGTCACATCGTCATGAAGCTGTGATGGGCTTCATGACTAATGCAGACCCAGGAGCCTGTGCTATTCTGTGCTGTCTTGCTATGAGGACAGGTCAGGTCTTTGTATACATGGAAATGTATATGTCCAGAGCCTGCCTCTGCAGTAGGTCAAGACTGCATAAGCCAGAAACAAGAGGATTTAGCCTTTGGCCCGGTAGGTTCAGAACACAGGGCCTTCTAGCATGTAGCACCCTTCCTGGGAGAGCAGTTTCACTAGTCCCACTCTTTCCCATCAACAGGCTGTTCGACTGGCTAGTATCAGTGATCAACAGCAGCATCTGTGCAGACTCCAACTCGTGGACTGCCTTCATAGGTAACAAGGCTCACCCTGCCACAAGCCCTCCAGAAAAGCAGCTGAACCCTGGGTGGAGGGAGGGTTTCTGGGTCACCTGTGTGCCTCTGAGCAGCTCCTTTCCCCTCTCAGTCAGTGTTCTCATCCATCCATCCAAGAGGATGCCCACAAATGACATGTCCATGGCTCTCCAGACAGACCAGTTTATGCATTGTCCCTAATGGTCCCTTTTATCCTAGAGATGTAGCTCCAATCCCAGAAGGGTAGTCAGAGCTAGAGCGGGAGACACAGTTGAGATCAGTGTTGTACTCTTGGGTTAGGTGAGTCGAATAGAGGAAGGAAGTAAAATCTAGGGATGCTGACACAATTTGCTTAAAGAGAGTCATCAGTTAGGCTGGTGAGATCGAGGTCCTCTGAACTCGGTTGTTTCAGAGATTATTTCCTGGTATCACAAAAAAATGGGACCTGATATTCTCAAGGAAGAGCCTATTCGAGCCAGAGGATACAGACTCAAAAGTATCCTGGTGCCTGGACTGCCCTTCATTCAGATTTTTGGCTTTTTGCCTGCTCTGACATAGTATGGGGCAGGGGAAGAGGTCCTGGGTCCTACTGTAGGTGGGTAGGGGGTACAGGAGATCACTCAACTTTATCCCAAGGCTTCTAAGTCAGAGGCCTCAGCAAGGGTCCAGCCATTTGGGCTCCTGTAGTTGCCCTCTTTACCCGCTGTGGTAGCCCCATGGTTCTCTCCTGTCTCCTCCAAAGGTCTGCTAGATGTCTATGGGTTTGAGTCATTCCCTGACAACAGTCTGGAACAGCTGTGCATCAACTATGCCAATGAGAAACTACAGCAGCACTTTGTGGCTCACTACCTCAAGGCCCAGCAGGTGAGGTGTGGGGCACGGTAGGTCATCCTTCCAGATCCTCTGCCTCTTCCTGGCTCCCAGCCCAGTCATGACTAGGCACCTTTGTTCTTGTCTTATAAATTGATAAGTTAGAAGGATATAAGAATGTGTTTTAATGTATTTTTGTTCCTTCCTTAATGCTGTTCTGGAACTTGCTTTCTCCCACTGCATCGCTGCTCAGGAGGAATATGCCGTTGAGGGCCTGGAGTGGTCGTTTGTCAACTACCAGGACAACCAGACCTGTTTAGATCTCCTTGAGGGGAGCCCCATCAGCATCTGTTCCCTCATAAATGAGGTAGGGAGGCTCAGCCAGGGAGGTTCAAGCATCACAGTCGATCTCCAGGCTTTTCTGGGGCCTTCGTGACTGTTTTATGTGCTCTTTTGTCTGTCTTTCTCTCCCATCTCAAATAAGTATACTAATCCATGTGCTTCCACACACACACACATGCCGGAGTTGATATAATGCCCGTGTTACAACTCTATTGCCATGGGGGCCAGACACTGAGGAAGGTGAAGATGTGGTAAGACCTCATCATTGTGATGTCCGCCCACTCCCACCCTACAGGAATGCCGCCTTAATCGGCCGAGCAGTGCAACACAACTACAGACACGCATCGAGAGTGCTCTGGCAGGCAAGCCCTGCCTGGGCCCTAATAAACTCAGTCGGGATCCCAGCTTTGTGGTTGTGCATTTCGCAGGACCTGTGCGGTACCACACAGAAGGCCTGGTGGAGAAGAACAAGGTGGGCCTGGGCCATAGCATATGGGTCCTGGGTAAAAAAGCTGAATCCCTGCACAAAGTAGTTTCTAACTGGCATCCTCTTTGTCCCGAGTCTCCTCAAAATCCAGGCTCACCTTCTCGAGCCCTACCTAAGATGTTGGCTAGTCCATCCTGATCTGCCTGGAAGCGGCCTGTGTCTCTTCTTGGCCAGCAAACCCACTCTACTTGGGACTCCAGCCTGCTCTTCCAAGAAGTCCCGTGCTCGGGTAGAGGTGCCAGAGCAGCAGCTAGCGCTAGGAAGCAGCTCACCTACCTGCCACCTTTGTTCTTTCCCAATAGGACCCTGTTCCTCCTGAGCTGACTGGGCTCCTGCAGCAATCCCAAGACCCTCTGCTCATGATGCTATTTCCTGCTAACCCTGAAGAGAAGACCCAAGAGGAGCTGTCCGGCCAGAGCAGGGCTCCTACATTGACTGTGGTGTCCAAGTTCAAGGTGGGTCTGGTGGTGATGACATGAAGTGCTGTGTTCACTCTCGTAATTGTCTGTTGAGCACCCCTCAGGATTGAGCTGTCTGCTAGGGAGCAGTAATGTGCCATGCAAGTTTACGCTTCAGTGTAAAGGGCCCATAGGAAACAGACAAGAGACAGCATGGGGTAGTCAGAGAAAAGTAGCACTATATATGGAGCTGCGACTGCCCTGTTCAAACCCTGTGCTTGGCTGGGCCAGAATACCACTTCCCCTGGTGTTCTCTGCTTCCTTTCTATGAAACTTGCACATCTGCTCACCCTCCTGGGACCTCTTGACCACTGCCCTTCCACATCTTGTTCACCCACCCTGCCATTTTTGTATTTGTTCCTGTTCATATGTTAACCCCTATTTTGCCGTCACCTTGAGGGTACCTTGGGAAACTCAAGTTTATTGTCTGAGGAATGTGCTACAGCCATAGCATCAGACACTGCTGACAGTACCTGCATAGCATGTGTGTTATTAGGCTGACCTGTGACACAGTAGACTGTCCGAGTCACGTCCCTCTGGCACACAGTGTAACAGCAGCGGTGGTACGAAGCTGTTCTCCTGTAGGAATGAAGTGGGGAAGAAAGGAAAGGGAAAAGCTCTAGACCAGAGGGTCAGTCAGTGAGAGCCACTGGTCAGAGCATCCCTGGATAAAGGTGACAAGTGATGGGTGATTAAACTGTGCTTTGCACATGTTCTTTAAGAACTTCCGAGCTGGGGCTGGAGAGATGGCTCAGTGGTTAAGAGCATTGCCTGTTCTTCCAAAGGTCCTGAGTTCAGTTCCCAGCAACCACATGGTGGCTCACAACCATCTGTAATGAGGTCTGAGGTCTGGTGCCCTCTTCTAGCCGGCAGGATTACACACAGACAGAATATTGTACACATAATAAATAAATATTAAAAAAAAAAAAAAGAACTTCCGAGCTACGTGTGATAGCGCACACCTTTAAACCCTGCACTCGGGAGGCAGAGGCAGGCAGATCTCTGTGAGTTTGGGATGAGCCTGGTCTATAGTGCAAGTTCTAGGACAGCCAAGGTGGTTATACAGAGAAACCCTGTCTTGGAGGGGGCAGGGATTTCCAGTAGTTCCCAGGGGATATATGGGTTTTGATGTCAAGACTGGGAGGGCCACCAAGGACATAACATACCCACTAACCAGAATCCAGCTTATGTCCCTGAGCAGCCCCAATCCTGCCTCACCCAGTTTTCTCTGTCTGCAGGCCTCGCTGGAACAGCTCCTGCAGGTCCTACATAGCACAACACCCCACTACATTCGCTGTATCAAGCCCAACAGCCAGAGTCAGCCACAGACCTTCCTCCGGGAAGAGGTAATTAACCCTCAGCTACAGCTGCCTAGTACAAAACCCCACCTGGCAGGGCCTAGAAAACTAAAGGGAAAGCATCTCCAGATGTAGTGATCACAGACAGTCTCTCAGGCTGGGCCGCCCTGCTCTGGCAGGGCAGTCGTATATAGTTGTATGTCTGTACACTGCACCAAGGCCTAGCCAACGTGGAACATGGGGACTCTAGAACATCTTGCTCCCTGCTCACCTAGCCTATCTCTGACAAAAGACTGAATCTGCTTGGGGCAATGGCTGTTTTACGATTTATTCAACATCTATGCAGTCCATGAAGTACAGCTATCTCTGAACTATTAACCGCATTTCTAGTTTACACAGAAGCACTCCTCAGATGATATGTGAGTGCTGGACAGCAGTGAAGAATGGCCAACAGTCACCTGGTAAACGTGGCTGTGTGGTAAAGTCCTGGGTTCAAATCAAGTAAGAATCTTCGCAGTATAATCTTCCTTGCTTGAGCAGCTCTGATGCTGGAAGAGAATAAAGCAGTTTTGTATTGTGAAGTGTAGCAGCCCGGGAGAAATGAGAGACAGCCAGGGCACTGCAGACCTTTAGCTATATCAGGAGCCAGGTATCAGACAGGGCCTTTCAGGTCCACTAGGACATCTTCTAGCAGGGAGATCTTCTTGCCCTCTTGGTTTCTCATGGTCCCATGGAGACTGACATCTCTATCAGCCTATCCTGCCGTCATTGAAGGTCAGGACCAGAGATATGCAAAAGAAATGGTATTCCTGGCCTAATAGGTGCTTTCCCTGTCTCCCTACCCTTGCAGGTCCTGAGCCAGTTGGAGGCCTGTGGCCTTGTGGAGACCATCCACATAAGTGCTGCTGGATTTCCCATCTGGTAAGTAAGCCACATTGCTTTAGGCCAAAGGATGGTGGAAGGGATGAGGAGAATGGCAGGTCTGTAGCACTCTACCTGGAAGGCAAAGGGGTGGCACCTGGACGTCTATTCAGCCACTCATTGTGTATTTCTCTGCCCGTGTAGGACCTACATTCTTGTGGAAACAAGAAAAGTATGAGCCAGACACGGTAGCACAATCCTATGACCCCAGCACTTGAGATACTGAGACAGGAAGATCAACATACATCTAAGACCAGCCTGAGCTGCAAGAGCTAGTTTCAGGACAGGCTC
>JAQHUG010000027.1:11585084-11603591 GCA_028555095.1 Dicrostonyx torquatus | reverse complement strand
CTGGAACTAGCTCTTGTAGACCAGGCTGGTCTCGAACTCACAGAGATCCGCCTGCCTCTGCCTCCCGAGTGCTGGGATTAAAGGCGTGCGCCACCACCGCCCGGCTTACAAACCACTTCTAAAATAGCCTTAGCAAGCACTTTTGGAAGGCAGGCAAGACTATAGAGTGCCCTTAAGACCAGGGTCAGTAGTTCAGTTGGTAAAATACCTGCCTGCCACAGGAGCTTCATGAGCTTCAGGGTTTGGATGGGAGTTTGACACCCAGTAACCACGTAAAAAGATGGTCATGGTGACAGGCTCTTGTCACCCTGTGCTGGAAAAGCAGGACCAGGCTGATCCCTCAGTGAGTGAAAGGTCTCCGTGAGAAACTTTTATCTCTGAAAAAAAAGTGGGGGCTGATGAGCTAGCTAGTTCAGTCACTAAATTCGAATAGGTGAGTTCAATCCCCAGAACCCACTGTGGAAGACTCTTGAAAGTTGTCCTCTGACTTCCACATGTATGTGCTGTGACATGCATCACATGCACAAGAGCACACGTGTGCGCGCGCGCACACACACACACACACACACACACACTGTAATGAATTCCTGTCACTTTAAGTTAACCTAGCTCATTCCTCCCCTGCAAGCAAGCCTGGAGTTCCCGGTTGCATTCTAGCTGTCTGTCCCCATTGCTCTCGGGAGAGGCAGACGGTCTTCTCCCGTTCCCTCCTTCCCTCTCTCCTTCCCTTTCCTCCTTCTCTCTCCTCTTCTGCTCCTTTCCCTCCATAATCCATCTAATAAATGCTTAACCTTAATATCCGTCTGGTTTCATGTTCCCGCCTCCCGGCCGCCATTTGCCACCATGCAGTCTCCCGCCCAAGCTGCCAGGGACCTGAGCATGGTTGCATGCCACCCACGGGGACCTATAGCAGCTGCGGGAACCCCTATTATTAATTAAAACAGCAACACACACCCTTATGCAGCAATATGCATACCACTACACACAAAAGATTTCAGAATCAAGAGACTATGTAAGCAGCCATTCTTTTAGAATTATTTATTTATTTTTTAGGATTCTGTGGCTGATATAGAGAACTGTAAGAGACCAGTTACTGGTTTTTCTAAATAGATTTGGATTTGGTGTTTGTAGGTAGGACATTTTTTTTTAAAGATTTATTTATTATGTATACAACATTCTGCTTCCATGTATGCCTGCAGGCCAGAAGAGGGCGACAGATTTATTATAGATGGTTGTGAGCCAACATGTGGTTGCTGGGAATTGAACTCAGGACCTCTGGAAGAGCAGCCAACGCTCTTAACCACTGAGCCATCTCTCCAGCCCCCTTTTAGAATTATTACTTTATGTGTATGGGGTTTTTGTCTGCCTGTCTGTCTGAGCACCATAAGCATGCCTTGTACTGGTTGAGGCCAGAAGAAGTCGAGGACCTTGGGACTAGAGATACCAGGTTTGTAAGGCTTATAGGTGCTGAGAATCAAACCTGGGTACTCTGGAAGACCAGTCTGTGCTCTTAACTGCTAAGTCATCTCTCAGCTCCCTGGAGAGGCCATTCTAATGCGTTTGGATCCAGCGAGTAGAAGTATATTTCTCAAGGCATCTTGGGCTGCTCTCCTGGAGTCAAGAGAGCAACCTAGGACATCAGTGGATCCATCCCCATGGTGATGTCTTCTCAGAGGAATGGGAACTGTTTCATCTGACCCAGCGCTCGAGGGTGAATAAGTCTAGGAGAGTTCTGTCTATGGTGCTAGTGGCACTCATTAAACACTACATGAGGGCCAGTGAGATGGCTCAGTGGGTAAAGGTGCTTGCTGCTAAGCCTGATGATCCGAGTTTGATGAGGTGGTGGAAAAAGAGAACTAACTCCTGAAAACTGCTGCTGACCTCCACATGGATACTGTGTCATATATGTATCTATGTGTGCACCCCCACACTCATGTATATACATTACCCAAATAGTAACCCTTCAAAACAGTATAAAGTAAACACTGTATGGATTTATCACCGGGAAAACAGAAGCAAAGAAATTAAGGAGACATATAAACCGCAATTAAAGGGGTCGAGCTAAGCAATGGTCAGGGGAACTCATGAACAATACTTGAGACAAAGCCCAGACAAATCCCCTAAAGATGTCAGTGGTGACAGGAACCCAGACTGAGCTCTGCATTGTCACCCAAGGCAACTGGAAACATTCCCTTAATCTCTTAAAAAGCTGGATTCAAGCAAACCTAAGATTTGTGTCTTTGACACAAAAAAGAATTTCATAAATAGCCTGTATGAAGCAGAGCTGGGCATTTACTAAAAATACAAAGTCATGCACCCAAGAGAATAAAAATACATCCCAAGCATGGCTGTGGGCTTCTCAAAGGAGTCACGTTAAACCCTGGCGGGGGTGGAGGGTGGGAGTATTCAAGAGAGACACTCAGGATAAGAACATGACATAACTAAGTATGGGTGTGGGCTTTCTTTAGGGGAGTCACAATGACCTGTGCTAGCATTGCATACATTTGGTGGTTCTCAAGGGGTTACTAAGAAAACTTTATTTTCCTCTTCTCTCTCCTTTTTTTTTTTTTTTAAATGCATTTTTTAGTGTGTGTGTGTGTAGGTCCGAGGACACTGGCAGGACCCTGGTTCTCTTCTTCTACTTTGTGCATTCTGAGATGGATGGAACTCAGGCTGTCCAGCTTGCCAGTGTGTGCTTTTACCCACTGGGCCATTTCTCTGACCTCTCTATCTCTCTTTGATAAGGGAGATTATGGGGTATCTTTCGAGGTGACATCTGATAAGGTAAAAACAGGAACCACTTGGTGGTACAAAGAACCATGGGGTTTCTGGTGAGATTCCTAAACTGTGGGGTAACACGGTGGGGGGGCAAATGTCAGTTATGTTGGAATTCTTGAAGCTGGGGAGGGGCTTCAACCAGACCCTGGGCTAAGGGCTTCCTTTCCCTTCTCATGTCCCTATATTTTGTTCTGTCTTTTTTTTCTGCTTCACTTTGACCTCAGAAGGAGCCCATAACTTCCCACTGCCTCCCCTGTTGCAGTTAGGGCCACACAAGTGAAAACCCCTGTGCAAGGGTTGTGATTCCTCTTTGAATACCCATGGGCCAGCAGTCACACCCAGGCCCTAGCAAACTTGTGAAAGCCTGGACTGAGTTGGTTCCCAGTAACTGTTTATTGGTGGAGGTCATGGGGACAAGACTGTCATTCACTCATTCATCGGCCTCCCACCTCCCTTCACAGAGGAGGAAGTCGCAACCGGAGGGAGAGGAAAATTGCCCAAGGCCATCCCTGCGTCAGAGGAAGAACAAAGACTTGAACTCTAAACCTGAGTTTTCAGCTTGGGGTACCTTGGGCTGAGTAAGAGGAAGAAACTGCTTCAAAGCTTGGGTTCTGGGCAGGGCTTGCTTGGGCTGGCAGCTTTATGGTCCTTTAAGTTCCTGGGACAGGTTAGTGCCATCTATCTCTCCTCTAATCATCCCAAAGCAGGCTTGGTTCCTTCTGGGGGAAGCTGGGCTCCAGGTGTTTGGACAATGTGACAGGTTTATAGCTAGGCTGGAGTTTGGGCTGGAATGATAAGACAGGGGGAGCTGGGGGAGGGCGATGACGTGGGAGTAGGATGTGATAGCCAGGGCACCTAGGAAGCCACAGAGTCAGGAATGTCAGATAGAAACACCAGGTGAACACCTCAAGCACCTTATTCACATTCTGAGGCATCATAACTAGCCAGTGTCCCCAGGGATACCTTCTTCAGAGGGGCTGCCCCGCAGCCTGGCCTGAACACATCCTGTCCTCCCACAGGCTTCTCTCCAAGGACCCCCACTTCTTTTTAAAATGAATACAGAAATCACTGATCAATAATTATAGCCTGGTCAGGCTATCAAATCTCTCCCCTCCTTGTCAGGGTGTTGACCTAGGTTCCAGGGACATCCTGAACCCTCAATTCCTCCTCTTTCATTCCTAAAAGAGACACTTTCAGCCCCACAAACACAAATCCACTCTCCAAATAAGGCTCCCAGGTTAGAGGTTAAATTCCAGAGCCCAGCAGACAATAAGACCCTGAGCCTGGTGGGACGCCCCTCCCCCACCCTGCCTCTCGCTGGGTCGGATCAAAGCTGCTCCTGTAGGTTGTGTGATCCTAGGCCAGAGATAGGAGTAGGCCAATCTCTAACAAGAGCGGAAACCCTTTGCTTAGATTGTCCCGATGAAGCCATTCCTCTTCAGGGGTCCAAAAGCCCGAGTTGAGGCAGGGAGAGGGTGATGAGAATTTGGCAACGGATGGGGAAGTAACTGGACCAGAAAACGGGGCTTCCTGTTGATGGAGGAGTCCAGGTGTACTGCCTGATTCCTCCTCCACCTCCCCAACCCCGTCTCAGATTCCTAACCTCCCATGGATGCACGGGTTCTCCAGGAGATTCAGGGGATCGCCGCAGAGACTGATGTCTAGAAGCACTTGTCTGGAAGCGAGGCGGGATCCATTTCTCCGGATATAGGAGACGATTTCCTCAAGGAATCTTTCTTGAGTCTTCCTGACTGAGGGGAGAACTTGAGGGTACATTTAGAATCTTGTTTTTTCTCTCCTCCCAAGGTCAGGGCATCTCAATAGCAACTAGTCCTATCCCCTATGACACCTTGGGGTTTCCTAGTAAGCCACTTTACAAACCCCCCCGCGCTCCCCCACTGCCCTGTTCCCCCACTCTTCACCTTCCTAGGATCCCCTTAAGTCCATACCCTTTCCAGCCTCCCAACTCTCCACTCCTCCCCATCTTGGCTCTCACACACACATACACAAAATACCAGTAATAGCAGTTTAGAGAGCTTGGCTTAAGACTGGAAGAAGAGTCACGGTTTTCTTAGAATTTAGTTTGGATGTAGCCCAGTGGTAAGAATGAGAAATAGGGAAAGAAAACGAAGGGGCGGGAAAAGGAGGATCACCGGAACCGAGAAAGAAAACTCAAAACAAAATCAAGTTTGGTACAGCCTGAGAGGAAAATGATGAGACTCGAGAAACAGCTACCACTACCTGAAAGAGCCTCTCACCGGGCATCTCTTCAACAACCAGCACTGCAAAGTTTTCAACCCTCCTGACTCTCGGTCTCCCCCGAGACTGTTTACATCCACCCAGCCGCAAATCAAGTTCATTCCAAAGACATATTAGGAGACCCAGCACAGTGGTTAGTGGCAACATGATGGAAGCTACGAATCTGGGAAGACCCCTGTGGGTCAGGTACCTCAGGATAGCCCATCTGTTCCCGGATCAGTGACCAGGAGTAGTAGGATGGAGACAAGGTGAGAAGACTACACTTCCAAACCCTGCGTACGCGGGGTAGGAGAGGGGTCTTTTCACCGCGGATTAAGGTAGTAGGGTAGGCGGGGAGAGGATTCTTTCAGACCTGAGACTGGACGAGGCAAGAAAGGGGAGGCTCCGCCAGGAGGAGGAGCCGCCTCCCACGACCTGCTGTCGGGGCTCCCTCCTGTCGTAGCTCTGCTATAAAGCCTCAACTGGCATGATCGCGACGCCTCCTGTGGCTTCCTCGGTGCCTGACTCTGCTGGGCAGCGTCTTTGCCCTCAAGCACCATGAAGCTGCTTCTTGCTCTGTTGGCGCTGGCTTACGCAGCCAGTTCTACCGCAGGTACCCTTGGGTGACCCTCTGCGCCCCCTGCCCCGCTCCCCTTGTCAGCGTGCTCCCGCTGCGCATGGTTCGTGCAGGGAACCGTAAGGGTGCAGCGGACCTGGCTATGCGTGAGCGTGGACGCCTACACGTGTCCGCGGGCGGCTGCGGGGAAGCGTGTGCCCGCATGTGCGCGGCCGAGAGGTGTTCGCGTGGCGGACGCGCGTTGTGATCTGTCTGTGGTGAGGATGCTTCTCCGACCCGCCTGGATGCACGATCCTTTCCTCACCTTGGTTCTCCTGGGTCTCCCCCTGGGTGGCGAGTGGCCGTCTGACCTGCAGGGACTCTGAGCCAGTAGCTGTTGCCCGCCCAGAACAAGCGCAGGAGGTTGGATGTTTTGGGGTCCCGGCTTTCCCCTCTTCCCACAGTGGGTTCCTCTGAGCTGCAAGCTCCCTTCTCCTCAGCCTCCAGCGCTGGATTGGGAGCCTGGCGGGGGGCATCCCAAGTCCCCGGCCAAGCCGGTCTTTCCGGACAAGGTGATTTTCGTTTAAAGATTAATGGTGAGCCCGAGCTCTTAATTATTCTTCTAGGTGGGAGGTAGCGGTAGAGGCGTGTTAATATTTGATAAGGAGCTAAAGGCGATTCTAGCGGTTGGCACCTCCGCTACCCCAAAGCTCTTCACAAAGACCTCATCTTTTAGTCCGCGGGCAAGTTTTCCCTTCTAATGGGCCAAACCTCCCTTCCAGAGTTAGGTGCTCTTCCCTTATAATGGAGCAGGGGGGGGAGCAGGGGGAGCAGGGATTGAGGGAGCTCTGGGCCGCAGAGGTGGAAAGAGAATGCTCCCTGCTGCAGGAGGGACGTAGCTTGGAGGATGTAGGGCGTCCTACAACTTCAAAGCTCCTTCCTTGGGGAAGATAATACAACGAGAGAGAGAGAGAGAGAGAGAGAGAGAGAGAGAGAGAGAGAGAGAGAGAGAGAGAGAGAGAGAGAGAGAGAGAGAGAGAGAGAGATTGAAGACAAGGTTGGGGTGAATATCTGAAACGACTTAGTAGAAAGGAAAATGTTTTTAAATTAATGGGTGCCTCCTAGCTGTTCTCCTTGGGTTTTGTCGTTTACAAAGCAGGTATAGTAACTCTGCTCCTGGGTGCTGTTTTAAAGATCATCTGTAAGAGAATTTACGCAGTGCCTGTAGGCTCTGGGCAGAAGTACTCCACAGGACAGTCAGGAGACTCAGCCGAGGCAGGAATCCTCTCAGCTGACCTCTTCACAGGAACTGCTCAGTTAGAGTGCCAGGACCACTTTCCTTCAGGCATCATACTGCAGGGATTGGAAAGAGCCCAGGTTGCAGGGCTTAGAGGGAGGAGGTGATAGTCCACCCCTTCAGGGTCCCAGACCCGGAGCTGAGACTTTGCCCAGGACACTCGTGTTCTGCTGAGCTGGTTGCTGGAGTCTTCTACCTTCTCTCAGTGTGAGGGTGCCGTGAGCAAGGTCCATTAAAATGACTTCAGTCTTCCCTAAAAAGACTCTGAACCAGGAGCCAAAATAAACCCTGCCTCAAAAAAGCGGAGGGGAGGGGGAAGCCTGTGACTAGGATGGAGAACAGTGGCTCCATGAGGGGCATCTCCGGTCAGGGGTTAGGTATGACCCAGAGCTGGGAGCCTCTATCCTCCCTAGATCCTTTATCTTGGGTATGGCCAGAGGCAGTGAACAGCCTTCTGTTCACTTCTTCTTTGCAATGGTTGCACCTCAGAAGCAAGTGTGGGAGCCTGAGCTGGCTGGTGCCCTGCCATCTGACTGACTGTAAGATGCCTAGCTGACCCCTGGCCTCTGCTTCAATCAGCTTTGTGTTTTCTGGCTGCCACCTCCTGAAGAGAGGGTAGTTACAAGAGTGTTCAGTCAAGCAGGTCAAAAGTCTCTGTGATTAAGACAGTGGAGCAGAGGTCACACTAACCAGGGAGCTGGGGCCAGCGTCAGGGAAGGGAAGATTCCTCAGAAGTGTCCAGATGGATTCCTCCTCAGGCAGAACCTGAGGGCTCGGCCCTCCAGAGCTGGCTTTTTCTGGAATAGTTTCCCCGTGGGCCCCATCTCTTCATTGAAGCCTGTTCTACTTCCAGGTCCTCTGAGGGCAGATTCAGGAAGTCTGGACCGGCTCCTCTCCTCAATGTGACTAGCCAGCCCTTTAGCTGGTCTGAGACAGAGCAGGCCTGGAAGGAAGGGGAACAGACTCTGGCTTCAGAGGCACTAGGCCCACCTAGAGAGGGATGGTCACTGCACACCACCCCAGCGCATCAGCTCACAGAGAGTAGACCACCATGGGGAAGACCAAAATATGGCCATGCTAGCTGGGCAGCACGAATGAACTCTGATCTAGGGCTCGGAAACTAGAAAATCCAAAGTGGCCTTTGGAGGCTGGTTTCCTGGAGGGCTCCCTCTTTGTAGCCTAGAACCTTGTTCCTCCTGCTTACAAAGAGCCTGATTTGTGTACTTCCCTCCCCACCCTGTCTCCATTTCAGGGACAGTCTCCTGCCCAGAATCAGGAAGAGATAGGGCATGGAGGTGCAGAGCTCAGGCAAGAAGATGGTCTGGGACACACATCTATTATCCAAGCCTAGCTATATAGGGAGTTTGTGTCTGACAAAGAAGAAAAAAGCCAAGGACTGGTCTATAGCTCAGTGGTGGAGCACTTGCCTGGCATGTGTGAGGTCCTGAGTTTGATTCCTAGCCCTGGAAGAATAATAAAATGAAACAAAAGCCCAGAAAGCCCCCAGAGGGAGGGGCTGATGATGCAGGGTGAGGACTCAGAGCTGAGCCCCGCGCAGCACTTTTCCTAGGAATGTCCTCACCCCTGAATTCTTTCCAGCTCACTCCATGTTTTTTCCTCTCCTGCCTTGGCTTAGTTTTGGCCATCTGCTCACTGACAGGAGGCCAGGGAGGAGGGGCAGAGTTGTCTGTGAACTTTTCTGAGTATAGGCTGCCTGGAGAAGCCCATATCATCTCTCATTTAATCCTCTCTAGTCTCATGGGTGGGCATGATGGCTCCATTTCACAAATGATAAAACCAAAATTCACCCTGAGGACCTCTCTCTCTCTCTCTCTCTCTCTCTCTTCATTTCTCTCTCTCTTTCTTTCTCCTACAGACCTTATTTTCAGAGCAGATTTAACTTTACAGGAGAAATGCAGAATGCCTGGCTGTGCCATGCCCCTGCATGGATCCCTTGGACAGTCGATTGCACCGCTATGGCACGTTTGTGCTGCTTTCCTCAGTAACACTGGTCCTTCTGTCTTCATGCTCAGGACAATTCAGAGTGGACCTTGACAAAGCAAAAGGGGCCTTAAGGAAGGGTTGCCCATCCCCTTTGTGGCCTGCATCAGCACCCTCCTTCCCCATCCCCAAGGCAGCCTGACTGGAAGACTGGAACCCACTCCATTGTTCCAGAAAGGAGGGTTGTTCTCATCCTTCGCTCTCAACTGAGCCTCCTTTTAGGTTCCAGGCAGGATGCAGGAGGGAAAAGAGGTTGATGACCCAGCGACAGAGCTGAGCAGCCTCCCATAGCCCCCTGAAGACCAGCACCCTAAGCATGATGAACACTCTGTGTTGCTGACATTCCTATGATAGCTTTGCTATACTTTGTTTTTTCCAGACAGGGTTTCTCTGCATAGCCCTGGCTGTCCTGGAACTTGCTCTGTAAATCAGGCTGGCCTGGAACACAAGAGATCCATTTGCCTCTGCTCCCCCCACTCCCCACCCCAGTGCTGGGATTAAAGTCGTGTGCACAGGCCATTCCAATCGCAGCCTTTCCTTTGATCATTAAGTCTACTTCCCTGGGGACTTCAGTCCCATACTCCAGAAGCCTCCATCCCCACTCAAGTTTTCACACCAGGGTTTTTCCCAGGCTCTGGTCCACAGGGCTGTGTGAACAATTCACACGCACGCCCAGGGTTCACATTCTTCCTTCCTCTGTTGCAGATGAACACTGGTGCTATGAGATTCAGGCCGAGGATCCCAACAACAATTGCAAGGGTGAGTACTGCCCCCCAGCAGCCCCTTCCAACACATGCGCACCTGCACGCGTGTCCAGCACTCAGTGACTAGGAGACAGTGAATGTCACTGAGGCTGACCCTGGAAACTAAATTCACAGCACATTTGCTATTTTTTTTTCCCAACACAATGGAGGCTGAGTCCGGTCAAGCCCTTTGAGGTGGAAGTGGGAGATGGTTCTTAGTAGTTTATTGTTGGAGTGCTGAGTCATCCAGGGTCCTGCACGTGCTAGACAAGAAGCATTTTACCGCCGAGCCGTGCCCCCATTGCTTCCCTGGCACTTTTCCTAATGCTGACCAATTTCCCTGTAGCCTGCTGTGTTGAAAGAGGGACTGCCACTGTCTTGCCCCCACCTAGCTAAATGCTGGCGTTGCTTGCCAGGCTCTCCCTCCCTCCAATTCCCTAGAGAATGCCTTGTCAGATCCAGGTTCCTTCTGTCACAGCTCTTCCAGGGGTCGTCCTCCACAGTTTGCAAAGCTGAAAAGGTGTCTCCCACTCAGCAACTTTTAATCTTTCCAACATTCCCTGCAAACACCTTAGGGGTTCAGGTTCCCACTGAGAAAGCCAGAGTTCAACATCCTGAGGTTACTCGAATCCCAGAGCTCTTAGCCATCCATCAATGGCAAGCCGGCTTCTCCCCCACCCCTCTTTCAGAATTCCCAACCCTCAGCCTCATCAGAGACCCATACATCTGCCTGTGCCAACATGCTGGAGAAGGAAGAATGCCAGGGCAGAATTCTGAGACTCATACCCTGCTCCAGACCTCACCAGCGTCCGAAGACCTGGGCTCACTGGGTCATCGCTGGGTCAATGTGCCATTGACTCTCAGCCCTTTCTTCCCTGCTCAGGGCCTGCTGAATGGACTGGGGACTGTCAGAAGAACCACCAGTCCCCCATCAACATCGTCACCAAGGAGGCAAAGGTGAACTCCAACCTGAAGCCCTTCTCCTTCTTTGGCTATGACCAAAAGAACAAGTGGGAAGTCAGGAACGATGGACACTCAGGTGGGTCTCCTGTGGGCTGGACGGGCAGGCCTAATTGTGTAGGACTGGTGAGTTGCTCAGGCCTGGAGGTGGGAGGAGCCACCGAACTTCTAGAGGAGGCTACATCAGCTAGGTGTGTTTTTAGTCATTTCATCAGAAGGGAGGGAATGTTTCCCGGAAGGAGGGACCGACCTTTGAGAGAGCACAGAGGCGTGAAACTACTTGGGTGTTTTGAGTGGGGAACTGTGTGTGGGAAAAGGCCAAAGAGGGAAGCCAGGAGGAGATGAACCACACCCAGAACGGTTCACCAGGGCTGAGGAGTTTGGACGTTATCCTGGGGACACCAGGTCACCACAGAGGGAATCAAAACAGAGGCAGGCCCAGGACAGGAGTACATTTTGGGATGGGTATAGGAGAGAGCAAGGTGAGCAGGGAGACGGTGTGGCAGCCAATAAGAGTGCAGGCTGTGTCCCCCACCCAGCCCCTCAGGGCCCAGTGAAGGTGGAAGCTGGGGTGGGCCCTGGGAGGCCAGTGTGAGGACTTTGCCCACTCTGGTGTCCCCCAGTGAAAATGATGCTGGGGAATGGGAGCTTCATCACGGGAGGAGACCTGCCTACACAGTACCAGGCTGTACAGTTGCACCTGCACTGGTCACAGGATTTGAACAAAGGCTCAGAACACAGCATCGATGGGAAACACTTTGCCATGGAGGTGAGGTGCCTTCGAGCTGGTGCCTGGGCTGGGTTCTGGGTGTGGACCCGCCTTGGGCAGGATGGGTGGTCCAGCTCCCCATAAGTCATCCATCCACACCCCCCTAGATGCACATCGTACATGAGAAGGAGACATCAGGAAATACAGCTGAGGACTCCCAGGACAATAACGCAGTGCTGGCATTCATGATTGAGGTGGGACTCCCATCCCCTCAATTCTGGAGGCTGACTGTCCTCCAGAAAGAGCTGCTTGTCCCCAGCCGCTCCCCATGACCTCTCTTTAGCTCCTGTCCCTTCCATTCCAGGTGGGAGACGAGGTGAACGAGGCCTTCCAGCCCCTGGTGAAGGCACTGCCCCATATCTCCAAACCCAGTGAGTCAGGACTGGGGAGGAGATGGCTTCTCCCCACAATGGAAGGGACAGAGGTGCTGGGGTAGTAGCTTTCAAGAGTACCATATGTAAGGGACTTTGTCCCCCAACCCAGGTACAAACACCACAGTGAATGATATCTGTCTGGAGGACATGCTTCCTAAGAAGGAGAAATTGGTTCACTACTTCCGTTACCTGGGCTCGCTGACCACACCAACCTGTGATGAGACGGTCGTCTGGACTGTGTTCGAGGAGCCCATCAAGCTCCACAAGGACCAGGTACTCAGGCCTAGGGCAAGGTGCATTTTCCCTGTGGAGCCTAGCTCCTTCAAGCCCTCGCTGCTTGCCCCGAGAGGTAGGGAGATGAGAATCATTGCATCGGTCCTTGGGTTTCCACTGGCGGAGACAGTCTGGAGAGAAAGCTGTTCGCCACTTTCCTGAAAAGCTGTTTGCCCTGTGGGAAGTCATGGAAAGGGTGCCCAGAATAGGCTTCCAGAAAAGTGGGAGAGTTGACTGGTTAGTGTGGGGTACCACTTCCTTAGTGCTATCAGGAAACCATCCAACAAACAACACTTGAGTCTACAATAGCCTCTGGAAAGACAGCAGGAAGCCCAAAGGACCAAAATCCCTTGGGTTTATAGCAGTGATTCTCAGAGTGTGACGTCAACATCTTCACCAGTGAGAACTTTCTAGAAATGTCTATTCTTAGGCTCACCCCACTTCTATTGAAGTGGGGTCCATGAGCCTCAGCTGAAGGTCATTCACCTTCAAGAGCCACTGTACCACAGCAACAGTGACGGTGACAAGTCTGAGAAGGGACCGGTAGAGGAAAGGGAAGACAACGGAACTCAGCTCCCCACAAACGCCACATTCTATACTCGTGGTAGTCATTCTGAGCCCCCCTCGTCCTTTCTGACGTGACTACGAGAGGTGACGCCTCTGGTCTGAGGTCACACAAGGAGCATGGCTCCACCTGCTGAGCCTGGTCTCTTTCACAGTTCCTGGAATTCTCCACGCAGCTGTTCTATGACGAAGAACAGACGCTGAATATGAAGGACAACGTGAGGCCCCTGCAGCAGCTAGGAGACCGCCAGGTGTTCAGGTCCCATGCCCCAGGACAGCTGCTGGCTTTGCCCCTGCCTACCCTGTTGGTCCCTACACTCACCTGCCTGGTGGCCGGCTTCCTCCAATGATGGACCTCTTCTGGACATGTGACCTCTGACCTCAGCCTTTAGAGGATATGGTTTCACACTCTTAGACTCTGCAGGTGGGATTTTGGGGATTATTAAGGTACAGTAGCTGGCCGTGGAGGTACACACCTTTAATCCCAGCACTGGTCGGGGCAGAGACATGTGGATCTCTGAGACTGAGCCCAACCTGTTCTCCACAGGGAATTCTAGGTCACCTAGGGTTGGTTACAAAGGGAGTCCCTGACCTTCACGCCCTACCCACAACTGAACAAAATAAAATATGAATATATTTTTGGAGAAACCCATTGTAAGTCTCTTTTTAAACCTGAAAATCACCTTGTTCCCTTCGCCCCAGTCCTGACAGGGCAGGAACCTTAAGACCCTGGAGATTTCTCCCAAGTAGGTATGACCCTGTCTGAGTCATACCTGCCCTATCAATACACATTCCCTCACATCTCAGCCTCAGAAAGGTGTTGAGAGGACCTTGCAGCAGCAACAGGAAACGGAAGCCTAAGAACAGGCTAGCTGAAGGTTACATGTTTGAGCTGGAGAGGAGCTGCCTTGAGGTGCTGGGTATCCACCCTCACGTGGAGCCTGGAAATGCTCGTGGTAGCAAACAGGGATTCATTCATTTGCCCTGAAGCTTGGCAGATAACCGAGAGGGGAGGGACAGAACAGGGAGATGGCTGGGGTTCTCAGTCCAGGACACGGACAAAAGACTCATCATTGTTCAAGAGGTCGGAAGGCAGTGACAGAGATTAGGAAGGGCAGCTACAGTTTCGTGGATGGTCAGGGCCAGGGGCATCTGCAAGGGAAGGAGGCCACCTGGGCTCGATAATGCTCGGGCAGGGAGTGGGGCAGGCTGCCCATCAGGAAGCAGGGGGGAAGGAAGAACAGAGTGGCAGTCAGAGGCATAGTGATAGACAGACTGGGTATTCTAGATCCTGGACCACCGGTGGGTTAGCGCCCAGGGCCAATCAGGGTGTAGCTCTTCTATGGCGCAGAGGCAAAGACAAGATGGAACCAATTCCCAGGTTCATGTCCAGGGCAGGACCTGTTCATGGGTCAGCAATAGGTGTGACAGGAAAAGGGTCAGGTGTCCTCCCGTCATATCTCTCTTGTGAATTTTTCCATCAGGGAAGCACAGCAGGGAAGGTGAGTGTCTGGAGAAATAGAAGGAAAGATGGTAAGCCCCATCCATGGCAATGCTGGGGTTTTTAGCTGAGAAGAGAGGGTGAGGTCATAGGAGGTCAATAGGAGAGCTGGAGCCAGGCCAGAGCCAGGCTGCTCTGCCTGGGGCTGAGGAGAGGTGTGTGTCCCCATAGGAAGGTACAAAGCACTGGGACACATGAGGTTTTTGTCCTGTTACTGGTAACCCGAGGAGGGTGTCTGATTGAAGGGGGTGATGGTCTCAGCACCCCACTCAGCTAAGCCTGGGGTAGGATGAATGTCCATATACCCCCCCGCACAAACTAACCTTTTCACTCTCTTTTCTATTTGTGGCCAATAATAAGTACCTTCCTCCTGCTTCACCAATGACCACACAGCTGGAATGGTGGTGGTGGTATTGTGTAGTCATGGCAACAGCAGGCTGCCTATGTCAGCAGGGGTTGTGTGGACCAAGCATTCTCCTTCAGTTCCCAGGAAGCCTGCACAGCAGGCATTTCAGCTGCCTCCTCCCCAGGCTCTGAACTCTGAGGTCAGAAGAGCCATTCCTGCCCTGGGCAACCAACCTGCTCTTCCACCTCCTTTCTCTCCCTCACACCCCTCCTGCCATCTCCCTCCCCACTCCCCTGTCCTCCATGTGGCCTTCAGCGAATAAGGTAGCAGCAGAACCAGAAAGTTCTAGCTCTCTGCAAGTGACCAGAGGAAGTCTGGTCACTCCAGCTGGAAGACCCAGGACCTGCTCCTGTCTAGCTGACTCCATAATAAACCTAGCGGAATTAATGTAGCAGGCAGGTGCGCATCCAGGCCGCAGATCATCTCTGGGTGTTCTGGCTTCACTCCTGGCGAAGTCGCTTAGTGGCTGGCCACCACGAGTGGGCAGCTTGCTCCCCTGGCTTTGGTCCCACACAAGGAGGTTGAGGGGCATTTCTTCCTGTCAGTGTGTGTCACTGAATAACATCCTCTTCTGAGTGAACTCACTGGCTCTGTGTTGACCCCCACCTGGAGAAGGTGGCCTAAGTGGCTTGTTCCCAGCCTGCTTGGCTCCTGAGGCAGTTCTCCCCAAGGGCATGGGGCTCTCCAGAGGCTTCTTATTTAAGAGGGAGGGAGGCCTGCTCTGACTGCTTCCCCAGCCTTCCTTCCTTTCTCGTGCTTCTGCTTAGGTGATGGCACTGGATGCATGACTCACAGACATTTGTACACGTGTGCTTCCCAGCAAATGCCGGCCTGGGGAAAGCACAAAGGCCGCAGCCAGATTTCTCTGAGCTCCACTGTCCCTTTTCTGGAAGGTTCCCAGCACAGACTATGAAGAATGTTTATTGAATCCCTACTATGTGCTGACTGTGGGACTCTACTGTTTTCTGCAGTACAGAGGGGAAGAAACCTGCCAGACTCTAGGGTTACAGCCTGGGGTCTGAACCTGAGGTCACAGCTTCGGGTCAGACCCTAGGGTCACAGCCTTAGGTAAGACCCTGGGCTCCCATAGTCAACTTTCTTCATCAGAGCCATCCAGGAAGACAGGCCACTCTGAGGGACAGGGTGGGGTCTGCTGTACCCTTTCCCACCCTATTTCCAGTGGCTGCTTCTACTCCCAAGGGGCCACCTCTCCTTCCCTGTGTTTAGGTCTGGCATCCCGGTAGGAGCCAGGGGCTAAAAATACTCTCCCATGTGTTTAGATGATTCCTGGAGAATAAACTTCCCCATCTTGGCTCTCACTTTACACACTTGCTGGCCCTGCTTCCTGTGGCTCTGATCTGACTGTGTGGGAGGGGAGAGGAAGGTAGGAGTGGAGGGAGGGTCATCGGGGGTGGAAGAGCTCCCTGTGAGTGTGGACTGGGGAAGCTGCTTGGTCACCTGGATGGAGGCCATCACTGTGAACGGTTCTCCAGTGTGAGGCAACCCATAGGTTGTTGGGAAGAGGCAGAGAAGTTCATGGCCCAGCTGGCAGGGTTCCAGGCTTCCTTTGCAGCCTTGAGTTATCCATTCTCAGATGAGTCTGAGCTTGGCCCTCTTGTCTAAGTGACCTTACTGTCCTGGGCTTCTGCTGCAGACCCTGGGAGGAAGGCCACGTCTATCTCTGTGGGTGGAGCAAGGCCCCTAGACCTTCAGCCCCACACATGTCTCTTCCTCTCTTCCGCCTTGTTTGTTTATCTGAGTAGGGACAAAGACTTGGCCTCCTGTGATGACGGAGAGGCTGAGGTGGCGCCTTGTCAGGCCCTGGGAGGGGCTTCCTCTGGAAGGGAGCTGAAGGACAGATAAGTCTGGTTCCTTCCCGTGAGGCTGTCTTTGCAGGCTGTTTGGGGACCCGGCACACAGGAAGGGTTGTTGAGTATATGTCGGAACAGTCTACTTTCAACAAGATTTAATCTCCCAACAAACACTATTATATCTTTCAGGCTAGAGACCAAGGAACCAGGCCGAAGAAGCCCCGTCCAGGCCATTCCTTTATCCTTCCCAGTCATGGCCAGATACAGTGAAGGCAGTATGGGAACAGGCTGGGAGCAGATTGTAGACCCCTAGGCCCAGAGACACACAGACCCAGGGTAGAATCATTTTCCACTGAAAACAAACCAGGTGCTTCGGTAATTTTCCTTGTCTATAAAATGGGGATGATGGGAACTGTGGGGGCCGTTTTGACAGCATTGACCTTAGAGTTTGCCACAAAGACAAAGCATGACACCTGAGCGAGAGAGTTCAGTACTGGCAATTGTTACCATTCCTTTTAGAGAGACTTTGGGGGAGCCACAGGAAGCAGCAGGGGATTGCTGTCTGGTGCTCCCCTCCCTTCATGGAAGACACATCACATCAAAGGCCTCGTGAAGCCACTCCACTGAAGACACGGACACATAGTGTCTACTGAGGCCAGTTGTCTTAGCCCAACCTTCAACAGTGTTCACCCTGTGCCTCAGGGAATATGAGGGGCCCCAGGGAGGCCCACTTTGTTGGGTGTCAAGGATGGCATCTGGCTAAGCCTACATCTCTGACAGGAAAGTGTTCCCTACCTGAGGCCCCACCTGCTTTCTTACTGTGGGATTGGCCAGACTGGGGCCCCACTGCTGTCTTCTGCTTTCTTTCTTTCTTTTTTTTTTTGGTTTTTCGAGACAGGGTTTCTCTGTGGCTTTGGAGCCTATCCTGGAACTAGCTCTTGTAGACCAGGCTGGTCTCCAACTCACAAAAATCCACCTGCCTCTGGCTCCGGAGTGCTGGGATTAAAGGCGTGTGCCACCACCACCCGGCTGTCTTCTGCTTTCTTGAGGAGCCACAGAGACCTTCTGTACAGCCTCCTCTCCACCCTGGCGCAGTCTCTCACAGTCTGCCTCTCAGACTGGCAGCCCAAGGCCTGGGCCCATCTATGGAAACAAAGGAAGCCCAATTGCCTTTGAATTTCAGAGAAACAACTAAGAATTGTTTCAGTGTTTCCCTTACAGTGCAAAGAAAATGCTTAAACCAAAACACTGTTTCTTGTTTATCTGAAATTTAACTTTAACTAGGAACCTGGTGATTTTTTTAAAAATTTATTTTTCTGTATGTGTATGTATGTTTTCTGTATGTGTATGTATGTTCTGTATGTGTCTGCATATGGATGACCTTGGAGGCCAGAAGAGGCAGTTGGATCTCCCAGAACTGGAATTAGCAGGGGCTGTGAGCTGCCTGATGTTGGAACCATGCTCTGGCTCTGGTTCTTCCGAAGAGTGAGCAGTAAGTCCTCTCCAGAAGCCCCTTCCTGGTGCCTGGATAGCATCCTTCCTGTACTCCAGGTTGTGATATGAACACACAGCTAAGTGTCTGTTCGGTTTATAAATGAACACTTGGCATCAAGCCTCTCCTCACCCTACTCAGGAGGGCAGCTAGGTGCTCTCTGGAAATTCTACTACACAGGAGGGCAACTGTGATAATTTTTATTAATCATTTTTTAGTTAATTTTTATTTATAATTTTATTAGTTATTTTTGTAATTTAGACCTGGTGGTCCTACCTCTATTTCTTTCTTTTCTTTACTTTTTTTTGATTTTTAAAAATTTATTTAAAAAGTATATTTTCTCGGAGGCATCACAATCCCTGACTTCAAACTCTACTACAGAGCTACAATATTGAAAACAGCTTGGTACTGGCATAAGAACACACAGGAGGACCAATGGAACCAAATAGAAGACCCGGATATCAATCCACACATCTTCAAACACCTGATATTTGATAAAGAAGTAAAATATATCAAATGGAAAAAAGCATATTTAACAGTGGTGCTGGCATAACTGGATAGCAACATGTAGAAAAATGAAAATAGACCCATACCTATCACCATGCACAAAACTCAAGTCCAAATGGATCAAAGACCTCAACATAAAAGCCAGCCACACTGAACCTTATAGAAGAGAAAGTGGGAAGTACACTTGAACACATTGGCACAAGGAACCACTTCCTAAATAGAAACCCAGCAGCACAG
>JAQHUG010000027.1:11342354-11359958 GCA_028555095.1 Dicrostonyx torquatus | reverse complement strand
GTCCGGCTTGTTGGAACTTTTTTGTTTTGCATTTCAAGACAGGGTTTCTCTGTAGCTTTGGAGCCTATCCTGGAAGCTCTTGTAGACTGGGCTGTCCTCAAACTCAGAGATCCACCTGCCTCCTCTACCTTCCAAGTGTGTGCGCCGCCACCACCTGGCAGGATTCTGAATTTTTTAAAAGTCTCTTTTTATAGGGATCTTCTTCCTCAGTTAATCACTTCATCATCATCATCATCATCATCATCATCATCATCATCATCATCATCATCATTATTATTATATACAATATTCTGCCTGCATGTATCCCTGTGGGCTAGAAGAGGGCACCGGATCTCATTACAGATGGTTGTGAACCACCATGTGGTTGCTGGGAATTGAACTCAGGACTTCTGAAAGAGCAGCCAGTGTTCTGCTGAGCCATCTCGCCAACACCAGGATTCTGATTCTAAAGGTCTGAAGCAAGGTGATTTTTTCCCCACAGTCTAGAAGACTGATAATAGCACTGCTCCCAGAACCACCAGTCTGGGCTTGATGGGAGGTAGACAAAATCCAGTACCCAGGAAGAGAGGAGGCAGAAGTGAGTTCCTGGGAGAAACTGTTGCAAAACTTGTAGATGATTTTTTTGTCGTCTAATGCTATTCTCAGCTCACGTGTTTGCTCGCTGCATTAATTCAGACTCATCTCTCAAATCTCATCTCAAGAAAGAAAACCTCCTGCAAGGGCAGAGTAGAAATCCCTGGGCCCAGCAACTTGACAGCATCACAGACACTCGCATATTATTAGACTGTTTAGAAATGTGCTCCCAGGTTCTGAGGTTGTCATTCTGCAGGGTTATTTTGATACCTTGACGAGATATTTTTAGAGCAAGAAGCCCAAATTAAAACATTGTGACAAGAAAAGTGAGATGAAGTAAAAACTTTGTTAAATGGAAAACTGCAGCAAATATCCAGTCAAGAGCAGGGGAAGTAGCTACAAAATATATCTGAGAGCTGTTTGGAGAGGAACAGGAGATAAAGAGACAGTCACAGCCTGTGTACTTGGAGCGGATCAGCAGCCTGTTAGCCAGGGAGGTAAGGCCTTACTTAGCCTTACAGCCTGTTTTGACAGGCCCAGGTGCCTTGGATTGGCCCAGGCAGAACTAATCTCCTATCCACACCTCAGGGTAAGCCTATAGCACTTGACCTTTCCTGTAGGAGATCTTGAAAGCTCTGGATTTACTTTAATTCCCAGGTGCTTGATTTGGGGCCTGGAATATGGTTAGCTAGACCGTCTATCTTTCTGTCCTTTCCTGTACCTGTCCTCTCAAGATCAGTCCTGTCTGTGACGTTTCTCGGTGCCTCTATTAGAGAGCTTAGATTTAAAGACCTATCTAATCCTCCAAACCACTGCTGAAGAGGTGCTCACACCTCCATTATACCCGCTAAAGCCTGGTTCCTAAAGTCTTTAAGGAGTTCTTATGGACAGTTTGCTGCACCTTCAGAGCCTGATTGGTTCCCTCAAGCCCTATCTTAAGTAGTGAGTCAGACCCTGATGACCTTGTTGGCCCTCACCTGGGAGCCATAGGCGCCGTGTGCTGATACAGGACTATAGCTGTGATAAGAATTTGAATGTCCTTCCTTTTCTGGGGGCTTGATATAACTTTAGTTGCATAACTGAATAATTTGCCTTAAGATCAAAATACCTTCTTTAGCAATTCTGAGGATGCCCTTAAGTTTCTAGTCAAGAAAAGAGACAGAGGAGAGGTCTTTGGGGGAACAGGAAGTTTCTGTGCAGCTCAGAGAGGGGTGGGGGAGAGAAACAGATCTTCAGATCTGTGAGGCAAAGTTCAAGGAGATGCTGAGAACCGTTTTCCATGCTTACTCAAGTCAGAGTACATAACAAGAAAGCTGGGAACTTGGTCTTGTGGACCTATGGTAGGGAGTTGATGCATGATCATTAGGAGACCAGTCTGTGCAGTAAAGGAGAATGCCAAATTGCCTAAAATGGAGGGTGGGTAAACAGCAGGCCTCTCTCCCACCCCTCATAGAAAACTAATGAATATGGTGAGGAGCTTTTTTTTTAAAATGTATTTATTTACTTGTGTGTGTGTAGGTTCAGAGGACAGGTTTTTGTTGTCTTTTTTTGAGACAGGATTTTTCTTTTCTTTCTTTTCTTTTTCTTTTTTGGATTTTTCAGGACAAGGTTTCTCTGTAGCTTTGGCATGCCCAGCAGTGGTGGTGCACACCTTTAATCCCAGCACTCGGGAGGCAGAGGCAGCAGATCTCTGTGAGTTCAAGGATAGCCTAGTCTACAAGAGCTAGTCCAGGACAGAGTCCAAAACTACATAGAGAAACCCTGTCTTGAAAACAAACAAACAACAACAAAACTAAAAAATAATGAAAGAACAGAATGGCAAAGCCTTTTGTTTCTAAACTTGTGTTTGTTTCTCTCTCTCTCTCTCTCTCTCTGGTTTTTTTTCGAGACAGGGTTTCTCTGCAGCTTTGGAGCCTGTCCTGGAACTAGCTCTTGTAGACCAGGCTGGTCTCGAACTCACAAAGATCCGCCTGCCTCTGCCTCCCGAGTTGTTGGGTTTATGGTGTGCCTGGTTTGTCACTTTTGGATTGTAATGTACATGCCTGTTAGTATTCTTTTTCTGAGACAGAGTGTCCATGTGTAGCTAGGTGAGTAGCACTCAGTCTGTACAGACATAGGTCAGGCTGGGCTTGAACTTTAACAGCCCTCCTCCTCCCTCCTCCTGGTGTTGAGATTACAGGCATGTGTGTCTGGTTTCTGGGATGCTGGGCATGAAACCAGGACTCTCTGCATAAGCAAGCACTTTGCCAGCTGAGCTGCTTCCTGAGCCCTCTTTGTTTTGTTTTTGACACAAGGTTTCTCTGTGTAACAACAACCTTGGCTGTCCTGGAACTCACTCTGTAGACCAGGCTGGCCTTAAACTCACAGAGATCCGCCTGTCTCTGCCTCCCAAGTGCTGGGATTAAAGGCATGCACCACCACTGCCTGGGTCCTACCCAATCTTTTAATAATGCTATGTAGTGCTATTTAGTTCTTTTTTTTCCCCAAAACAGGATCTCTCTGTGTATCCCTATCCTGGAACTTTCTCTGTAGACCAGGCTATCCTCAAACTCAGAGATTCACTTGCCTCTGCCTCCCAAGTGTGGGGCTTGAATACATGTATCACCACTGCTTTTTTAAAAAAGAGGTCCAGCTTGGGTGTAGTCCCCCCACTTTTTGGTGGCCCCATTCAGATTCCTGTCATGTATGTGTGCTGGTTTTACAGGGGCAGGTTTCCGTAGGCCTTGAACTAACGACGGTCCTACGCTTCAGTCTTCCTGGACACTAGTATTACAAAGTCACTGCCCTGCCCAGCTCACGAGTACAAAAACTAAGCAGGGTGGGAAGAAATCCCCTTTGGTACTTTGAAGTATGCAGTCCACACTCTTTTCAGCGTATATCCAAAAATGGGGTTGTGGCACTCATGCTGATTCCCTTCCCATCTCACATCTAGCAGGTATAGCTGGGTGTAGAAGAACACTTGGACATGTGTGACAGATATGTGGCAGAACATTTTACTTATCCTATTGATGGTGTTTCCAGAATGGTTTCCAGAAAGTCCCTGTTGTCAAATCCTTCCTTAAGACTATCCCTAGAATGGAGAGAGATAATGCATGTTTTATATCTTCAGGCACATTAACAATTACTACTCCCTATAGAGTGTCTAGGGGGCCTTCTTTTGCCTTCTTTTAACTAATATAATTGTCCTTAGCTGCAAAATAATCCTCAGGAAACAGAATTCCAATTTGAAGGCAGAGAAATAGGGACTTTAATTGTCCCCGTCCCCTCCCCTTTTTGCTAAACATAATGAGACAGGGAATAGTAATAGGGAATAGTTAAGGGTTTCTGGACAAAAAAGTAACTTCCGCAAACCTCAGGGCCTCCCAACCTCCAGCTTGAAGCTGTCAAGATCTACTATGCCCTGTTCTGTACGGCTAGATGGACCAAGGGAAGACTCTATTGGCCGACAGCAGCCAACAAGTTGACCCAGTGGCCAACAACAAAGAGGGAGAACGTGATCAAACTGGGTGGAGAGAAAGTGCTCTCCAGTCGCTGAAGACACCCAAGAGGTCCTGGCGATAGAATGAATCCAGCGTTCCAGGGAAGATGTGGCTTTAGTGAGGAAACTGCACCAGCAACGGTCTTTGCACCAGGCAGCAAGCTACGCTAGCTGCCGGAGGACGCGAGGGGGTGCTGGTGCCCAGGATGGGACGAAGCGGTCCCGGCTGAGCCTGGAGTGTCTGAGCGCCTACCAACCAGGCCCATCCTTGCAGCTCCTGCGGGCCCCGGACGCCCGTGGGCATGCGTGAGGGGAAAGCCAGAGCGCTCGGGAATCCGATCAAAAGCCTTGCACCTTTTTCAGTGGCCACTGTCTTACGGCAAGTGATAGGACCTCAGCTACCCAGGCTCATTAGGAAACACGGTTGGTACTGCCCCTGGCCCCAGGAAGGTTTTGGTGAGGATTAATGAAATATACGTTGGCTGTACTTTTGTAAATACCCTTAAAGCAACCCAATCATCTCCCGGCACCACCAGTTTATTAACTTGATGGCTACAGGGGCTAGCAGTGTATTTCAGTAGAGATTTATTATATTCCATTCTCCCTTTCAGCACCCTATAGTCCTTTGTTCTGGAAAAGACTGTTACAACCCCCACCCCACCCTACCTCCGCCAACACACACACACTCTCTCAAGAAGCTCCCGGTGCAACTACGGAGGCAAGAGTGGTTTCCATCCAGGAAAATTACTTCAAAAACCTTACCAGGGTTTAAAAATCAATAAATAGTGTCTGGCTGGAGGTGTGCCATCCGGTTCTGCTCAGTTGTGAGCACTGACAAAAAACAAAGTGTTGGATGTGGAGCGGGGCTGGGTACCCAGCACACCCAGCTTGCTTACTCGCTTACTGAGTTCAGTTCCCAGTTGGAGGAGATGGTTGGTGTTCACCCTGAGGCATGAGTGGACAGGATAGAGAGAGGCCTGAGCTCTGTGTTGGCAGTTGCCATGGTTTTGCTCCGAGTTCTGGAGCCAACCTGCCCACTACCTGGGCAGTCAGGTCCCAGCAGCAGTAAGTTAGAAGCCTATGGGGGACCTGAGGAGTGCTGTCCTGGAGCCTGCCAGCCCAGCTGTTGAGATGGAAGCCTCAGATGGGCAAATGAGTGAAGGAGATAAGCCACAAGAGGAGGTGAAGCGAGACTCTGATGCGAGGGAGCCAGGGAAGGGGCTGGTTTTAGAAAGCCATGAACATAAAATTCAAAGAAGACAAGATAAAAAACAAATGGTGCTTTACATGAGTTAGCAAGAGCCCCAAACACAAGAGAACATAATTCCTCCAAACAGTTGGGTTAGAGCGTAGCTCAGTAGAGAGCTTGCCCTAGTCCTGGGTTTGATTTCCCAGAACCACAAAGTGAGGGATAGGCAGTAAACAGTTTTATCAAAGATGTGTTTCTGGCAAGATGATGGGATGTGCCACTTTACTGTTCCTTAGAAAGGCTCACCCATGCCTACGTGAGCATACATATGTGTGATGGTCTGTGTACAGTTATGTGGCTGTGTTTATGGAGTTAGCCAGAGTTCCCACTCTACAGTTGGAAGGAACCTGTCCTGCCCCTTCTTTACCTTTCCCCTAGCTTCCCTCCAAAGTGCTCTGAGTGTGGCTCTTCCCACAGACAGCAGGTAATCTAACTGTCCTGAGAGGCTCTGAAAATGTGAAGCCCAAGCTGACACAGGTGGCGTAAGCCTTTAATCCCAGCTCTCAGGAGGCAGAGGCAGGCAGATCCCAGAGAAACTCTGTCTCAAAACAAACAAACAAAAAAGGAAAAGAAAAAGAAAGGAAGGAAGGAAATGTGTGGTGCGGACCCAGTGACACCAGCCTAATTCTGGGCAAAGTTCTAGTACTATTTCACAGCCACTTTGTCACCATTAATTTTATTTTTGGTTCCCTTTGCTCCACTTGTGTCACAAGACCCCTGTTATCGCCACCTTATCTACTGGGTGCCCTTTAGATGCATGCCATAATGCTAAAATTCAGAGATGAATAGATATGGACCTGGGACCTCAATAAAGTGCCAAATGAAAGGAAAAGCAATTGCTGCCCATCCCCTTCAGGAGTCCCAGAATTCTTTAAATGCTATTCTCTCTCTCTTTTTTTTTTTGGTTTTTCGAGACAGGGTTTCTCTGTAGCTTTTGGAGGCTGTCCTGGAACTAGCTCTTGTAGACCAGGCTGGTCTCAAACTCACAAAGATCCACCTGCCTCTGCCTCCCGAGTGCTGGGATTAAAGGCGTGCGCCACCATCGCCCGGCAGACTGCTATTCTCAATTATAAGCAGATAGATGATAGCTAACCTCAGAGAATTTGTGGAAAAGAAAATGAGTACATGTTTATCAGGAGTTTGTAAAGTTTCCTAGGATAGCCAGGAACTATTGGAAAGGAAATAGGTGAGATATTCTAGGTTTTTCTAAGCAGAGGTTTTCAGAGATTTCAGAGATGGGTTTTTTGTTTGTTTGTTTGTTTTGCCCAGGCTCACTAATCTAATGATGCTTTAAGAAAGAGATCATAGGGAGAGTGGAGAAGGGTTTGGCTGTCAAAGATATTTGCCAATATCTGCTCAGCACTGGGCCTGAGGCCCGAGCCCCTCACTGACTGCTACCTCCTTCCAGGTGGGGAGTGTTCCCTGCTTAGAGAGGAACTCCAGCACTGTCCCTGCCAGAGATGCTCTGGTCCGTCATGCCAAGGGCCTGAGAGAGGATACCTTCAAAATTGTAAGGGGCTACCCGGGAACCCTGTCCCCACTAGCCTGGGAGGAATCAGGAGGCTTCCGTTCCAAGTCCACCACCTGATCTGTCACACTTGGGATGGAGCTGGGGTGGGAAAGTCCATGGAGCCTTGCCACCATGCAGCCCTTTGTGAGCTACAAGGGACTGTAGTCCGGCCCATCTACCAGGCCTTTCTCCCCACCTCTCAGCCCTTCCCCTTACCTGTGACCTCCTCAGTGTAAAGAATACCTGAGACCGCTGAAGAAGTTCCTGCGAAAGTTGAATCTGCCCAAGGACCTTCCCCAGAAGAAGCGGATAAAATACACAAAGCAGAGCCTTGAGGCCCTCGGGGACCACATCAACACCTTCCTACAGCATTACTGCCGAGCCTGGGAGATCAAGCACTGGAAAAAGTAGGCAGCCTCCTTGCTTTATCCCATTTCCAGTCACTATGACGCTATGGTTAAGATCCTCCAGTCATGGAGAGGGTTAAGATCCTGGGGGACAGCGATGTTAAAGAACAGGTCCCTCTAGCCTTCAGGGCAGTTGTTCCTTAGCTGTGCACATAGTAGACACAAGCCTTGCCCTAGAGCCTCCAGATACCTCAGTAAGTAAGGTGTTTGTTACTAAAGCCCAATGACCCGTGAGGTGAAAGGAGAGATCCACTCCTATTGCTTGTCCCCAGACCTCCACACATGCACTACAGCACACACACACACACACACACACACACACACACACACACACACACACTGTGACGGGATACAAGGATTTATTAAAGAGACCAAGACCAAGGTACACACAGACTACAATACCCAAAAGGAGCTCCTCGTTGGAGTACGCAGGTCGGCGGTCCGCGCAGAGAGAGCGCTCCCCACCTGGGTTGCCATATTTATACCTCTCCTGGGACTTGGTGACCCGGCCCCATTAATTAATTAGGTGGGTGGCAGCAGGGTGTGGTCACAGGCTGGGATGGTGAAGACCACACACACATAAACACACACACACACACACACACACACACACACACACATTTTTAAGCCTCTCCTGAGAAGAGCCCTCTAGCCCACCTTAAGGTGAACAGCTGCTATGTGCTGGTGCTTCTTACCAGACCGTGGCATTTTTGTCCTGGCCTCCACCTCCATCCCCCAACCTGACCACAGGAAGCAACTTGCAGCCCATTTCTACTGGGTTCTCCTGGTCACAAGATAGTGCTAGGGAGAGTGGGCTCCGGCAGCCGCTCTCAGTCTGGTTTCTCTCTGCAGGATGCTCTGGCGGTTTGTCTCCCTCTTCTCAGAACTGGAGTCCAAGCAGCTTCGCCGGCTTTATAAATACACCAAAACCAACCAGACAGCCAGGTTCCTGGTGAGGCTTTCCAGATAGCTCCTCTGAGGTCCAGCAGGAGTTTGGTTGATGTGTTCTTAGATCGGACTGAGTGGCCCTCTGATACCCGTCCTTTCTTGTCCCTCCCAGTGCTCACTGTTGAAGAAGCACCACTAGGCATACCCTTCCTCTACACTGGGCCCTGGGGGAGCTGACCAGGGCCACTAAGTCAAGACATTTATTCCATGGGGGCGGTGGTGGTTGCATGCCTTTAGTCCCAGCACTCTGGAGGCAGGAGTAGACAGATCTCTGTGAGTTTGAGGCCAGCCTGGTCTACAGAGCAAGTTCCAGGTCAGCCAGGGATACACAGAGAAACCATTGTCTTGAAAATCAAAAAATAAAGCAAAAATCCATAGACTTTATTTGTTTTGAAACAAGCTCTCACTTGAACTCGCTATATAGCCTAGGCTGCTCCCAGATTATAGTCTGCCTGCCTTGGCCTCCTAAGTGCTGGGATTCAGAGAGTGTGCCACTATGATCAGCTACAAAATGAAAAGACTTTTAACCAGGTATAGTGGTCCACACATTAATTTTAGCACTGGGAAGCAGAAGCCAGCAGATCTCTGTTATCTGTGAGTTCAAGGACACCCTGATCTACACAATGAGGTCCAGGCTAGCCAAGACTACAAAGACCTTGTCTCAAAAAGTAGTAGTAATAATAATAAGCTTAAAACCACTTTAAAGGACTATCAGTGGAAAATTTGGGTCTAGCTGCTGCCACCCACACTTCAATGCTTCTGCAGCCATAGAAAGCACCTTTAGGTGCATTTGTCAAGACTAGTAAGACAGCACCCGTGAGCCCTTACTAGAGAAGACCCGTGGGTCACATCAGGAGTTAGGTTTGCAGTTGCATATATTCTATTGTTTCTATTTTATTTCTAAAACTTTTAAATTAACATATTAATATACAAATGAGTTTTTAAATTTTCATACATGCTTTAATCATATTCATTTTCCATACACTTCTCTTACCCCCCCCATACACACTTATTGATCTTTTCCTAACTTCCTTCTGCTTTCATCTTTTTTTTTTTTGGTGTATGACCCAATAAATTTAATTAGAGTTGTTTATAACAACACGAGGAAGAGATTATTTGCAGAGTATGGGCAACTTAACTGTGACACACGGGTGGAAAAGAGTGTCCCTCCTTCTCTGGGCATCTGTTGGCAGTCTATAGATCTGGAATCTTGTGAACTCCTCCTCCTGATTTTTCTTTTATTTTTTTTTAACTTTATTCTTTTCTTTTTCTTTCTTTCTTTTTTTTCCTTCTTCTTTTTCTGAACACAAAAGAGACATCTACATTAGCTTGGGCTATGGAATTATCCTACCCTTTACCTGATGAAAAACAGCTGTCAATTTAATCTTCTTAAAACATCCCCCACCCACCCACACCACCATCACAAATGGCAGTCCTGATTTCTGAACACATAGGCTCACAGCAAGTTTTCCATTCTGCATGCAATCCTCTAAAACCAGGCCAGCCCTTATGGCATGGAACTCACAGCCTCCACCCTACCATCACATTCCAAAGGCTGGATTATGAATGCAATGACATACCCAACATGTTCCCTGCCACGAAACTCAAGACTTCGCTCATGCTGGGTACATGTTCCACTACTGAGTTATGCCCTTAGTCCATATGCAAGCAAAACACAAAAACAATGATCTGGATGTACAGGGCCCTCACTGTTAATTCTAATTTCTTGCTTCTATCAACACCCAGATGATTCAAAATAATCACTAGGTTTAAATATTAGTAACAGTAGCATCAGGATTTTGTGCCCCAGGCATGAAACAGCTTTGGCCACCAAGCCAGGCATCAAGCTAGGATGAACAAAGGATTGTGTCATCTGCTCTGCCGCTGGCTGATTTAAGAACACCACCACCACCAAGGTGTCTCTTTGCCCATTGCCGGGGGTCTGATTTTTCTTTTAACCTGGGTCTTGCTGCTGAGTCTTGGTTGGCCTCAAATTTCCAACCCCCTTGCCTCAACCTCCCAAGTGGTGGGATTACAGGAATGCACCACTACATCTGCTACAGGTTTTGGTAAATGTATGGTGAACGTCCCTAGCCTTACACTGTCTCTCAGGATAGGTCACTCTCCCTGTCTTCTGTGATCCGTTACCCATCCTCTCCTCCTTCCTGAGAGCGCGTGGCACATTGCCCTTCTCACTGCACTGACAGTTTTGTTGGTGCAGTTTGACAGTATGTCCAAGACAGGGTCTCTCTGTGTAGCCCTGACTGTCCTGGAAGCTCGCTCTGTAGACCAGGCTGACCTCAAACCCAGAGATCCACTGGAGAGCTGGGGTTAAAGGCATGTACCATCACCGCCACCTGGCTGCACCCAGAGTTTCACCATCCTAGAAGAACTGCTGGTTGCAGTCATATAATACACACCTTCTCAGGGATCCCTCCGTGGACTCTCCATACCATTTTCCATTAGAAGCCATTGGTCTATCTTTCGCATGTTAAACAGATCTGACGTTCTGAGGATTCTCTCAAGGCTTCTAAATATATTTGAGAGCCTCTGGTTCAGTGAACATTGCCTTTGTGCCAAGCGCTTTCTGTTCCTTCCTGTGATCTTCACAAGTAACTGTGAGTAGCAATTAGAACGATTACCCACAATTTGTAAATGAGGCATCCAAAGCAGGGAGGTGAGACAACTGTGCCAGGACGCACAAGGGCGAAGACAGCCAGAATGCGTCTCCGTCCGCCTTTATGAATGCCTGCCTTAACCTGTTCTGCCGGTCCCTCCCTTCTCCGCATCTCATCTGCTGCTCTCCAACACAAATGCTTGGATCATTTTGTTAATTCTTTTTCTTTTCCTTCTATTTATTTTGGTTTTGCAATGCTGGGGTTGAATTCAGGGCCTCACACAAGTAGGTAAATGCTCTACTGCAGATTTGTTTGTTTTTTAGAGACAGGTTTGTCTGTGTTATAGCTCTGACTGTCCTAGAATTTGCATTGTAGACCAGGCTGGCCTCAAACTCAGAGATCTTCCTGTCTCTGCCTCCTGAGTGTTGGGATTAAAGGCGCTCCACCACCAGGCTTCTACTAAAGATTTATCTAGGGACTGGAGAGATGGCTCAGAGGTTAAGAGCACTGACTGCTCTTCCAAAGGTCCTGAGTTCAATTCCCAGCAACCATATGGTGGCTCACAACCATCTGTAATGAGGTCTGATGCCCTCTTCTGGCCTGCAGGCATGCATACAAGCAGAACACTGTATACTTAATAAATAAATAAATATTTTAAAAAGATTTATCTACATAGCCCCATCTTGTCTTTTCTTGAAGAGAAGAGGCAGGGGTCCTGTTGTATTGCCTAGGTTGACTCTGACTCCTGGGTTGAGCGATCCTACTGCCTCAGGATCCAACAAGCTGGTGTGATCAGCTTTTGACTAGGTGTCCCACTCTAGTACTTCCTTTTCTAACTAGAAGATGCTGTCATCATAGTGACTCCTGGATTTCTGGATTTCACTGGCCGGAAAAACTACAAGGCTTTCAATTTAAATTTTTTTAAAGTTAGGATTTTGAAAAGAAAACAAGCACCATTCCTCTGTTTCATTACAAACAAGCAAACAAGACACCATCACTCTCAACAACTTAGAAGGTTCAACTTTAAAATAAAAGGTAACTTGGTTGGGATCTGAGGGTACCAGAACACTTGCTTGGCATTGCGTGAGGCCCTGGTTTCCATCCCCAGCACTGCTGAAAATGAATGAAACAAAATACCTGGGTGCAGGCATAATCATAGCCTTCTGTAGCTGAGACAGGAGGGTTGCACTTGGACTTCATAGGATGGATAAACTTACCTAGGGGACACAGTTGTCTGCCTAGCCCACCCTAGGTTTCCAGTTTTTCTGTGACTCTCACCTCATTCTTTTGACTAGGCAAATGTGAGATTCCATGGTTTCTCAGCAGCTGGGGATGATACTGGGTAAGGCTGGTACTGTAGAATTTAGGCCACTCTCTTCACCCTCTCCTCAACAATGAACCCAATTTCAGGTCGCGTTCTGTCCCTTGGATGCACCAGAGAGATCCTTGTTGGCCAGCCAGGAGGATAGTCTTCCCAGACTCTGCAGCGCCTGGGGCTTGCATGGAAATATCAGCGGCATGAAGGAGAGGCTGTCCAAGATGCAGGCCCCTGGCCAAGAGTCTGGCCTGCTGGAGGAGCCAAGATCCTCAAACTGCTCAAGAGGAGGTGAGGCTACTGGGTGTCAGGGGAGGCGTCTGGGTGTGGGACTACGGAGAAGTTCGGGGATTTCTCGGCAACAGGCTGGAGCCTCCTCTCTGGGCCTGACAAGCCCTCTTCCATCCTTTCTACCATCTCTTCCTTCTGTGTTGTTCCTTCTGTCCTTCTTCCCCCTTCTTCGGTCTCTTTTCTATTTTTAGCTTCTTCCCAGATACACTCATTATAGAATCTTTAAAGTATGCAGATAAATGTGGGGAATAGAAAACAAAGAAAATTGCCCGATATCCAGAGGCTAGTACTGTTGGCATTTAGTGTGGTTCCTTTGGTGTTCTGTGTGACACCCACTGCCAAGGTCATGTTTTGAATCCCGGATGTTTTAGTTAACATTGCCTAACGGCCCTTTCTTGTCTGACTAGAAGCAGGGTGAAAACAGTTTCTAAGTGCTGAGAGCATGGATCCTCAGGAGGTATTGGGTAGCACTGGCAGGATGCCTACTCTGATGGAGTGGAATAAAAGGACAATGGGAGGGACTCATCCTTAAAGTGAGCTAGATGGCATGGGAATGGCCTTCCCAGCCACTTGGCCTCTGTGGTGACCAAAATGTCTGATTCTCTACATGGGGTTATGGGCTTAGGAGATTGACACCTTTAAATAAAAAGAGGTCAGGTAAAGGTTGGAACCTGTGTGGGTTCCTGCTGTACACTAAGGCACAGAGAAACTCGGCACACATCTATCTCCACACTTCTAGAACTGGCTTCTGTGCTGCAGTTAGCTGTCCTTACCTGGTTCCTGTTGAGGGAGGTAAAGGCAAGCATGGTGGCCTGGAGAACTCAGAGAGTAGTCCTAACATGGACTTAGAGGCTCTTCTGAAGGGACGGTTGGTTGGAGCTCAAGCAAGGTGGCCTCGGGCATCTCTTCAGTAATCCCACTGACCACAGGAGCCTAAGCCAAACACCTAGTGAGTCCCAGAACGGTCCCGAGGACCCATGTAGCCTTGGTGCCTACAGTTTATTTTTATTTTATGTGCATTGGTGTTTTGCCTGCATATAGGTCTGTGTGAGGGTGTCAGATTTTGGAGTTACAGTTGTGAACTGTCTTATGGGTGCTGGGAATTGAACCCTGGTCCTCTGGAAGGGCAGTCAGTGCTCTCGACCACTGAGTGATCTCTCCAGCCCAAATACACAATGGGACTTCAAAGAGTAAAGGCCAGAGTATCGCCATGGTGCTCAGAGACAAGCATTGGATAAGGAGAATGAGCTCCATGTTCTTGCCACCCTGTGGCTGTGCCAGGTACTTTGTGTTTTCCTGATGTCTCCTGCAGCATCCTGATGAGGTAGGTGGAGTAATGGTCTCCCTTTAGAGATGAGTTCTTCAAAGACATGAAGCAAAGGGAACTTTACTCAGGATAAGTTACATACAGGAGGTAGATCTGGGACAGGCTTTAAAGAAAGAAACAAGAGCCTGGTGGTGGTGGCACACACCTTTAATCCCAGCACTTGGGAGGTAGAGGCAGGCAGATCTTTGTGAGTTCGAGGCCAGCCTGGTCTACAAGAGCTAGTTCCAGGACAGGCTCCAAAGCTACAGAGAAACCCTGTCTCGAAAAAACAAATAAAAGAAAAAGAAAGAAACAAGACCAGGGACTGGAGAGATGGTTCAGAGGTTAAGAGCACTGGTTGCTCTTCCAGAGGTCCTGAGTTCAATTCCCTGTAACCACATGGTGGTCAAAACCATCTGTAATGAAATCTAGTGCCCTCTTCTGGCCTGCAGACATACATACTTATAGAACACTGTACACATAATAAATAAATAAATCTTAAAAAAAATAGTATCTGAAGAATGAGCAGACAGACCAGGCCCAGCAGTGAGCGAAACAGAGTGGAGTAGAGAGGTTTAAGGCAGGCTATACCTTGGATGGTGAGCCGAGAGGTTGGAGAGCAAACCAAGGGTCTCATGTGTGCTGAATAAGTACTACATCCCTGATACATCAACAGCACCTTCAAGAAAGTAATTAGAATAAGTATGTCACACATGGTAATCCCAGCTCATGGGAGGCTGAGTCAGGAGAATTGCCATAAATTTAAGACCAGCTTGTGCTACACAGTTTGCAGACCAGCCTGGGCTCTGGTGTGTGACACCTTGTTAGGAATCACACATGGGCTGACAAAATGACTCAGTGGATAAAGACACTTGCCACTAAGCCTGGTTGCCTGAGTTTTATTCCTGGGCTCCACAGAATAGAAGGAGAGAACCAATTTCCACAAATTGTCCTATGACCTCCACACACATGTAATTTGGGCCATGCGTCTCCCCCCAAAAATAAACGTAATTTTAAGAATTTAAAACAAAGCCAGGTGGTGGTGGCACACGCCTTTAATCCCAGCACTCACAGAGACCCGCCTGCCTCTGCTTCCCAAGTGCTGGAAGTAAAGGTGTGCGCCACCACCCCGGCCTATTACTCGATTCTTTACACCCCTGCATATGTTACTGGGATTTCTTCCTAGTTGTTGTATCATTGGAACCCTCTATGACTTCTGTTCTTTCAGATTCTTTAAGGAGACTTTCTCAAAAATCAAAACTGAAGAAAAATCAGATTAAAGAGAGCCCAGAAACTCCCAAGAGCTACCCATGAGAAGACCTGCAGGATGAAGGCCAGCTCTCCCTGGTTCTCTGAGCACTTAAATGTACACTCTGGGGGTGAGGAGGCTGAATGGGGCAAAGAAAAATTTACTTTATCAAAGGGATGCTCAATTTTTAATAATGATTAAATGGGTTGGAGAAAAATCTACTTTACTTGACTGTAGTTTATTTATCTTTTATTTGCTTAAAAATATTGGAACCAGGCTTGGTGGTCACACCTTGAATTCCAGTACTTGAAAGACAGAAACAATTGGGTCTCTATATGTTTAAGGCCAGCCAGCTGTACATAGGGAGTTCCAGGATAGCCAAAGCTACACAATAAGACCCCCAGAGGAAATAATGTTTGGAGACACCACCTATAAATAGTGTGGCCACCTGTGTGGCGGGGCATCCAGGTCCGGTGGGGAGAAAGAACAAAGAAGCTTATGCATGTTATCCACAGACAAGCACAGGATAGGATAACTGATTGAACTGGGCCACTCAGTGAGAACTGGCAGCCTCTGAATCTAGACTCCATCATATGGGTAGCTTGGGGCAGGTAGTGGAACAAACTGATGCTGCTTGGGGTACTGGGGAGATCTCCAGGGATGGGGGCCAAGTATAAGGAGGTGAGAGAGGCTAGAAACAGAACACCAAAGAAGAAGCATTCACAGTCACTCTGTTAGAATGACGATCTCATCCCCAATGATGAGTTCCACTTGTCACCATCATTTAAAAAAATGCTACTTGCCGCTATTACAGCTGTTTTGTTTCCCCTCAAATGCAAAATAAAAATTTTGGCTCTTCATACAATTCCCTTCATTTGAATATGTTTTCCTATGTAACAACTAAGGAGCAGTTGCATTGCCTTACTGATATGCTTCCTAGTTCACAGTCTCCTCCCATCCCTAGTTGGTCTTAATAATAAAACCCCATAGTCAGATATAGGGCTTAATGTTGAAGATCAGAGAAACAGAGAGGCCAGACATTAGAGAGTTCTTTTACCTCTACCAATGCTGAGACCAAAGGGACGATCCTGTTCCTAGCCTGGTCTGCAGAGAAACCCTGTCTTGAAAAAACAAACAACAAGAACAACAAAACCAAAAAACCCAACAACTTTGTTATTGATTCCCTGATTGGTGCATATGGTGTAGGGGTGTGTGTGTGTGTGTGTGTGTGGTATGGTGTGTGCATGCTTGTGCAACAGCTTGCCTGTGGAGGTTAGAGGTTGTTGGGAGTCTCCTTCTACCCTATAGACCCAGGACAGAGCCCAGGTTGAAAATCAAAAAGGACTTTATCCATTTGAGCCAACCATATCCCACTGAACCACATCCTCAGCAGTCAGTCATTGAGTTTGGGTGATAACCTGTGAGAGGCAGGAAAGGAAAGGAAGAAGCCAGAGAGCTGAAAAGGCGGGCTGTCTGAGCTCCAGAAACCAGCTAGATGGTGATTCCACAAAGGGAAGTGACCTTCTTTTCAAATGCATTTGTGTCTGTGTGACTGTATGGAGGCTGTGGGATCTTCTGGAGCTGGAGCTATGTAAATGGTTCTGAGCCACCTCGTGTGCGTCCTGGGAACACCCACATCTTCCTCTGGAAAGGCAAGAAGCACACTTAACTCTGATAGCCTTCTCTCCAGCCCCCAGGGTCCAGTGATTTTGTTTGTTTTTATGAGACAGCATCTCTCTGTGTAGCCCTGGTGTCCTGGAACTTGCTCTGTAGACCAGGCTGGCCTCTAGCTCAAGGCTCTTTTTTTTTTTTTTTTTTGGTTGTTTTTTGTTTTTAAACATGAGCGACAAGTTAACAAGGACCCTGTCAAAGGAAGCAGCAAAAGGAAACCAGGTATCTTAGGGCCATGGTAAATGTGTGAATCTCTCTCAATTTGTATCCAGAAGAAAATTTCAGCACAGACCTAAATGTGAAAATAAGCATCTGTCTCCAAAGAGGGAAGCAGGAGGAGGGAGACATAGTACGAGCACAGCTCCCTCTCTTCCCTTTACCCAGTGCTTCTTGGGTGCTCAAGAAGGGACTCCGGGGGCCCCTGGCTGGCTTGTCCATGACAATTTTTGACAGAACAAGAGGATTTCAGGGAGAGGGGCCGGCAAGTGCGAAGGTGCATGATGCTGAGGGGCTCTTGGCCAAATAGAGCACTGGTCACTGTCTGTGGGGCAGCACCGCCACCTACAGGAACTGTGCACAGAACCTCTGCCTTCCAACCAGGCTGCAGTGTGTCCAAAGAGGCCCCAGAGAAGCAGGTAGGGAACTCTCCCTAAGGGCAACAAGGGCGGGCTGGGCTTGGTGTCCTCTTTTTCCTCAAACCCAGTAAGCCCTTAGAATTCTAAAACAGCAGATCACAGGTTTCTCTGCTCAAAACTCCAACGTTCCTCATTTCATCCGAAGTCAGTGTCAGCTGGACCTCGAGGTGCACACCTATAATCTCAGAGATGGGGAGATGAGGCGGGAGGTGAGGCAAGAAGATCCAGAGTTCCAGGACAGCTTGGGCAGCATGATTCAACCCGTCTCAAAATAAACAAAATAAATAATAAAAATTGTTGTAATTAGGGGGAGAGGTGTGGGTTGTTTGTTCCCAGCTCCCAGCTCCCAGCCGC
>JAQHUG010000027.1:11321346-11331941 GCA_028555095.1 Dicrostonyx torquatus | reverse complement strand
GGATCTCTGTGAGTTTGAGACCAACCTGGTCTACAAGAACTAGTTCCAGGACAGGCTCCAAAGCTACAGAGAAACCCTGTCTCGAAAAAAAAAAAAAAAAAAAAAAAATCATTTGCCTTTGTGTAAAACAATACATAGAAAAATAAGTCAGAAACAAATGAGATTGGTCACCCAAAGCAGGTGTGTGGTAACCATGTAGAAAAAAATGAAGGAAACTACACACCCATGGGAAAGACTTGCCTAGGAATCTGTGACTTTTCAGAACATTAGTATTTCACACACTCAGGGAAGATCAAGGAAGTCAATACACAAGGGCTAACACACATATATATGGATCACCATTTGTGACAGAGACAGTAATGGGGGAAAGGACAATCTGCTGAAGAAATGGTACTGGGTCAACTTCATGTGTACATGGAAAAAGTGAAATTTGATTCCTTTCATGTACCATGAACAAGTTAATTTTAGGACTCCAGATTCAAAAGTGAATGGTTAAGTAAAGTGTTCTTCTTAGAAGAGTATTTTCATAACTGGTAGGAAAAACTCCTTCAAACTAAATACAAAAACTACTAACAATAAAAGAAAACACCAAGGAGTTCTTCAGATGGGTGTGCTAGCACATGCCTGTCATCCCAGCAGTAGGAAGAAACAAAACTGTCAAGAGTTCAATACCAGCCTGAGCTACCTGAGTCCCTGTTATCAACAAACAGACAAATAAAATGAAGTGAAATAAACTGTCCTTTCCAAGGTGCTCTCAGGAAAACAAGCACAGGAAGAGAGGAGACCCTCGCATCACAGTTAATCAACATGGTTCGTAGTTATAGTACATGAAGTCAAAAATGCCAGACAATTCAATATGAAAACGGGCAAGAGCCATAAAAGCAATTTCATACAATGAGGTAATATATTCAAATGGAAACAATTCAAATGCTAGGTGTGTTCATTAAATGTAGACTAGACATATAATGACACACAAATCCAATAAAATATAATAGCTATAGAAATTACCAAGGGATTACTATGCAGCAACACATTAGTTAATCCACTATAAAGGATACTTTCCACTTAATGTCGAGATCAAAAACAGGCAAACCTAATTATGTTAAAGATGTGAGACCTCCAGATGGCAAGAGGAGCAGAGGCAGCAGCTGGACTAACACCTCAAAGTCGCAACTTTTATCTACAGCCACACGTCTCATTAATGACTTCAATACTGAGGAAGAGCCTTGACAGGAGTATTCTAAATGGCTCTGTGGTCAGTTCTGTCTTGTGTAGCACTGACTTTTTGTCAGTATTAACATTTTCCTCGTGTAGTATAGAAGAATGTGGAACTTTTCTCTAGGCACCAAGAAAAATTTAAAGATAACATACCAATTGCTATAGATCGCAAATATAATTTCTCAGCATTTTCATATTGATTCATGTCGTAATTATATAAAGATGCCAGATGTCCCACTGAAAGGGCTACTTCATAATCTTCTTGACCAAGAAGCTGCTCTTTAATTTGAATTGCTTTTATGTGCATTTCTTCAGCTTCCTGAAAAATAGAAGAAAAGGAACATTAGATTGCACTTTTTCTTAGGACAATTCACTGAACAAGTTTGTTTTAAATGTCAACTATAGCTTATGAATGCCGTTAGGCAGTAAGATCAAAGAACATCCTATCCTTTTCCAAAAGCTGCACTACACACAAGCTGATGACAGCCATAGTCCTGAAGCCGAAAGTGATAAAGGTAAACACTAAACAAACATTCTAAGCTGGGTGTGGCAACAATGGCAACACAAGCCTGTATTTCCAACAAAAGGCAGACAGGCAGGAGGAGGGAGTGATAGTTCAAAGTCAACCCGCACTAAAAAAACCAAACCCATAAAAATAAAGAGCAGTAAAAGGCCTTTTAAAATGAACACGAAGACAGGTGTGGTACCATACACCTTTAAATCCAGCAGAGACAGATGGATCTCTGAGTTGGAGGCCGGCCTGATCTACATAGTAAGACCCTTTCTCAAAAAAAAAAAAGAAAAGAATTTGAATAACCACATCCCCCAAATAAATTTAAACTTGTTAAGACAGTATTAACTTATACAGACATGTGCCTGAATACGAACGAGCATGTGTGTGCCTAGTCTTCCAAGTGTTGCACTTGGTAGGAATGTACCGCTAGTACTGACTAGAACCAAAAATTCTAAGAGAAAATTAGTGTGTGTTGCTAGATTTTATAGCTCCTAATTCTTCTTCTTCTTCTTTTAAATATTTACTTATTATGTATATGATATATTCTGTCTGTGTGTATGTATGCCTACAGGCCAGAAGAGGGCACGAGACCTCATTACAGATGATTGTGAGCCACCATGTGGTTGCTGGGAATTGAACTCAGGACCTTTGGAAGAGCAGGCAATGCTCTTAACCACTGAGCCATCTCTAAGCCCTCTTCTTTTTTTCTTTTAAAAATTTATTTATTATGAACCGGGCGGTGGTGGCGCACGCCTTTAATCCCAGCACTCGGGAGGCAGAGGCAGGCGGATCTCTGTGAGTTCGAGACCAGCCTGGTGTACAAGAGCTAGTTCCAAGACAGGCTCCAAAGCTACAGAGAAACCCTGTCTCGAAAAACCAAATAAATAAATTAAAAAAAAAGAGATTTATTTATTATGTATACAGTGTTCTGTCTATATGTATGCTTATAGGCCAGAAGAGGACACCAGACCTCATTACAGATGGTTGTGAGCCACCATGTGGTTGCTGGGAATTGAACTCAGGACCTCTGGAAGAGTAGGCAGTGCTCTTAACCACTGAGACATCTCTCCAGCCCAGCTCCTAATTCTTAGTAACCATGTAACTCTAATGTCACTATTAGAATAATCTGATGTCTCTGAATACTTATTACAGGCCAGACATTCTGCTAAGACCTAAACATACTCAGCTAAGAACTATGACTGAAGCCTAACTACATCAACAATACCTACCAGCTTTTTGGATCTGAAATCTTGTTTTTCTTTCATGGTCTTAAATCTGTAATTTTATTTTTAATTTGACTACAGGGTTTTTACACTAGCTATCTTCTCAGTTCCTTTGTGGAATTAGGTAAGACTAATACAATGTACTTAAGTACTATTACTACTTAAGATTACTGAAGATTTATTTTATGTATGTGTGTATGTTTCTTTTTTTCCATAACAGGGCTTCTCTGTGTAGCCCTGGCTGTTCTGGAACTCGCTTTGTAGACCAGGCTGGCCTCCAACTCAGAGATCCACATACTTCTGCCTCCCAAGTTCAGAGATTAAAGGTGTGTGCCACTACCACTCCGCTATATTTATTATTTTATATTTACTAATTACTTAGAGATAAAGAATATAAAACCCCCTTTACCTTAAATTTTCTCATTGACTGGTAAAGTCTTCCAAGGTTACCATAGTGTTTTGCAGTCTGTACATTAAATTCCCCGAAAGCTTTCTTAGCTAGCTGGAGTGAAGACAAGTGCAAGTCATGTGCTTCCTGAAGCAGCCTCTGTTCCGTCTCCTTGTTATGACAGTCAATTGCAATCTCCTCTAAGATAAGTGCTGAACAGAGAAAGCGATAAATTAGAAAACTCAAAATCCGTTTTCTAAAGGCCCAACACTGAATTGTAAACTAAAGACTGTAGTATTTACTGAGTACTGAATACGTAACTGACTGTGGTTCAGAACTGGCCAAGATCAAAGTGTTCTACAGTTAAGGCTTTTTTTTTTCCCTTCTGAGCTGGGCTCTCGATATATAGCCCAAGCTGGATTTGAATTTATGGCAATCCTCCTGTTTCAACTTCTTTCTAATTAATGCTGGGATTCCAAGTGTGTGCCACTGTGCTAAGCCAAATCACTTCAACAGCACACTTTGAGAAAGTCATCCTATTTACACAGTATATTTATTCAAATGAGGGGGAAATGGTGCTCCTTAAATTATTTTTCAGAATCAGCTTCTACTGCAATCGCCTGTTATATTTTATAAATGCCCCCTGGGAATGGTTGTGGATGCTTATGTGAGAAACTGTGAGGCTGAGGCAGTAGGACTGGGAGTCTAAGGCTAGCCTTGGCTGCAAGACAAGGGAAGCCTCAAAAACATGAGACGTTGCCTCAAAAAAACAAACAAACAAAAAAAAAAAAAAGGAAAAAATGGGGCTGGAGAGATGGTTCAGAGGATAAGAACACTGACTCCTCTTCCAGAGATCATGAGTTCAATTCCCAGCAACCACATGGTGGCTCACATCCATGAAATCTGGTGCTCTCTTCTGGTGTCCAAGCATACATGCAGGCAGAACACTATACATAATAAAGATTTATTTTAAAAAAATAAAAAGGCAAAAATGAATGCTAGGAGAAGTGAAAGTTAAGTTGTGCAACTACCGAGGAGTGCTAATTTAAGCACTTCTGACAATTCTGAAAGCACCCTTTAGGAAACATAACTTTCAACCAAACACAACCAAAACAGCGCTTCCTCCTCTTACTCCACCAACTCAATTGGGTCAAAAGACATTTCAACTTCAAAGTTCCACCCAAGGTTACCAAATCCATATAAAACCAAGAACACAGACACTGCCCGCTCATTTTACACGCTGGCATTGTCGGGCGCAGAGGCAGTGAATAGATAGCCACCGTAAGGAAAAGAAGCGCTAATGCAGTTTGCATTCCAGAGGGGAGTAAGGCACTTAGAGCAAAGTACACGCCTATGTGTACTGAGATGGAAAAATGCTCAGGATACAGCAGGAGAAAACATAAAGCTAGAAGTTACTTTCTCCAATATTTATTTACTGTGTGGGTGAGTTTGTGCCACAGCATTCAGAGGCAGGAGAACAATCTGGTGGCAGTCAGTTCTCTCCCACTGCCTCTGCGTGGACACTAAGGGACTGAATCTAGGTTATGAAGCTTGGCAGCAAGCCCACTAACTCCTCAGCCATCTCACTTGTCCTTTACTATCTTACTTGAAGAAAGGAATAAAATAACCAACTAAATGGTGACTCAGTATTAGTGAGGCTTTGTGTAGCTGATTTTTTCTTCTTACTACCTAACTAATTGCTGGTATTAAGATGAGTTACAATAACTTAGGATTAGGGTAAGTCTCACCCATGCACATATTTACCACAAGGGTGATCCAGTCGCAACAGAATCAAAGCATTAAGTGAAAGAGCACTAGTGAGGATGAGCAGAAAAGGTAAAATAAGCAAATGAAGAATTTGGCAAGAACACTTAAAAGTTGGGGTAAAGGAATACTGCACGGTAAGCTAACCCTCCTGGAGCCCATCTTCAGCCTGAACTATGTTACTGTGGACTCATCTGCATGACTCCTGCATCTTACTCAAAGGAAAAGGGTGGAGGGAGAAGTAAAATAAACAATCAACAATGTTATTATATCAAAGAGATGAACCACAGGAGTCGAGGAACTATTTTAGTCATATATCCACATAATTTGTCTAACTTTATGCCATTATCAATTTACAACCACCTGAGACTAGATTACAAAGGATACCTTTCACCCTCTTTGAAGAGGCCAAAAGAAGATGATCTTCAGGTAGGATGTGGGTAATGATACCAATGGCTCTTTCTGCATGAAATCTGCAATAGACATAGATAGAGTCTAGTGTTTCTTTTTAGTTAGAAGTGATTTAAAAAGCATAACCACATGTATTACAATACTGACAGAAAGTACTAGGAAAACTACAAAGAATAGAGTTCTGGGGCTGGGGAGATAACTTAGCGATTAAGAGCACTGACTGTTCTTCCACAGGACCCAAGTTCAGGTTCAAGTACTCATATCAGGTGGCTCACAAACTCTTGTTAACTCCAGCTTCAGAGGATCTGACACCCACTTCCGGCCTGAATGGGCATCTGCATTCATATGTGCGCGCACACACACATACACACACTCTCTCTCTCTGATACATACACACAAATCTTTAAAAAATGAGGTTTTAAGGATCAGAGTTTCCTGTTTTGATGAACTGGGAGTCAAATCCAGGATCTCTTTACATGCTAGGCAAGCACTCTGAGCTTCATTCCCAGCCCTAAATTTTCAGTCTACTGTGAATTAAACTTTTAACAGCCATTATATTTTCATCTCTCTCAAAATAAAAGTCCTAATTATCATTACAAGACTGATCTCTGCCACTTTTCTCTCTGACGTCATTTCCTGCCATTCCCACACCAACCCTCTTAGCCTTCAGTCACACACACCTAGCAATTTCTGGAGAAAACCATGCTCTCACCCCAGTAGTGCTTTTCTTCCATGCACTCATGGCTCACTTTCACCAAACAGAGTACATAAAATCCCTTAAAAAAAAAAAAAAAATCACTCACCTCCCTGATTTTTCCCTGTTACCTGCACATCTGTTCACAGCCCAGCCCACTAAGCACAAGACAAACAACTTGCCTATTATACCAGCTACACCCTTAAAAATCAAACTTCTTAAAAAAAAAAAAGATTAATTTTTATCATTTTAAATTATGTATCTGAGTGCATGTGAGAAGCCCACAGAGGCGAGGTGTTACATTTCCCTTGTGCTGGAATTACAGGTGGTTCTAAGACACCAGACATGAGTACTGCAAACCAAACTCAGGTCTTCTGAAAGAACAGTATTCATTCTTAACCACTGAGCCATCTCTTTAGCTCCCCATTCAAAATTCTTATCTCTATCTTCAAATTCACTAGTTCCCTTTAGTTTTTAAATAGCGTGTTGTTTGATTTCTCCACAGAGTTTTGAAATCAGTGACTATACAGGTACCTTTTCCTCAGCTCTGTTGCTTTCATTTGGTAGCCCAGGCTGGCCTCAAACTCCTGGCAATTCTCCTGTCTCACCTGAGTGATAGTGTGCCACCATGTTTTTAAGTATATTCAGAGTATATCCACCACTGCAACCAATTTTAGGATATCTTTATAACTTAAAACACTTCCTAGATACATCTAGCAATCACCACATTCCTCCAACACCCCGTGTCTAAGAACAATTCACTTTCTATCTCTAGTCGCCTATCTAGCCATATACAAATAAAGCCACACAAATTGAGATCCTTTGTGACTAGCTTCGCTAAGTTAGTATGTTTACAAGGCTCAATAATGCTGGAGGATGTATCTTGTTTAAAATTCCTAGCCTTCAAGAGGAAGCAGGTGGTGCCGGGCAGTAGTGGTGCATACCTTTAATCCTAGCACTTGGGAGGCAAAGGCAAGCGGATCTCTGTATGATTTTGAGGCCAGCAAGGTCTACAGAGTGAGTTCCAGGACAGCCAGGGTTGCACAGAGAAACTCTTGCCTAAAAGCCAAAAAGAAAAAGTCTCTGGGGCTCTTTTGTTTGTTTGTTTGTTTTCTGAAGAAAGGGGGTCTTGCTGTGTAATATTGGTTGGCCTGGAACTCATTGGATAGCCCAGAGTCGCCCTAAAAAAATTTTGGAGGAAAGTGATCAAGAGTCAATTTTCTCTTTCCACCACACGGGTCTCAGGGATGAACTCAGCTTGTCAAATTTGCCAGCAAGTGCCTTGAATTCTTCATCTTCTAGACCCAGCATTTGTGCTGGGATTACAGGTATGTCCTACCTGGCCTTCTTTTTGCCTTCATTGTTCCTCCAAAATATTACTGGTTTCCTCTTCTATATCAGATCTAGAGAACTTTCTTTGTAAAAAGTATACAGTAAATACTTTGTTACGGTGGCAAGAAAATTTTCTTTCTTTCTTTTTTGTTGGGGTGGGGGGTTCAAGACAGGGTTCTCTGTAGCTTTTGTAGCCTGTTCTGAAACTCGCTCTATAGACCGGGCTGGCCTTGAACTCACAGAGATCCTCCTGCCTCTGCCTCCTGAGTGCTAGGATTAAAGGTGTGTGCCACCACTGCCCAGCTGGTAACAAATTCTTTCACAACTACTTACGTCTAGTATCATGAAACAGTCATGGGAAATAGATGAACAAATGAGCATGCCTATGACCCATGAAAATAGTTTTGCATGTAGGTCATAGTCCATGGCTGAGGATTTTAGAGACCATTCTTTGTTGATGGGGATTTTCCTCACTCTTGCAAGCTTAGATATACATGTAAAAGAAGAGCTATAGCTTACCCAGTTTTTCTATGTTTTCAGAAACAAGTTTGGAGGTTGTTAAATTTGTTCACCAAGCCAGAGACTATTAATTACTCAAAGAAAAATCACTGAAGGAAATACTGAAAAGAGCTCATTCCATACAGAAACACACAAATTTTAATTTGAAACCAAAGGAAGCCTAAATGGATGCCTTAAAAATTGAAATGGTTTTTAAATGACTTCAAACATTTTACCACCAGGAAGACAAATTTATCCATACAATACTTAAGGACTAGTACACTACAGGGGAACAGTATTATCCTTGTCGGAAAAGGGGGAACTTACAGGGCATTGTCAAATTTCCCAGAGCTGTACTGGTGAACGTAGGAAGAGTAAGCCAAATCTTCATGAGCTGTTGCTACATGAATATTTTTGCCTCCAAACACTGACTGTCGAATGTCAAGGGCTGCCTGAAAGAATCATAGACATTTAGTAATATTGTATACCACTTAAATTAACTATAATCCCTTAATATTCAAATGGGAAGTCCTGCTGGATTTAAACAAGAGTAGAACCTGCAAGTCACCCCACAACAACATGGTTCTGTGAAGACAACACCTGCTTTGGGAATTCCATCAATAGGTTTTCTGTAGTAAGGCAACAAAGAGAATGTATAAGGCAACGCTTCACCACAGAGCCATAGCCTCGGCCCTAATAGCTTCTTTTACACCCTTCTTTAAAAGAGAACTGTAAAATAAGAATTATCTTTAACTCCAGCCCTGAAGAGGCAGAGAGAGGTGGATCTCTGAGTGTGAGACCAGTCTAGTCTACAGAGTAAGTTCCAGGACAGCCAGGACTGTTATATAGAGAAACCCTGTCTCAAGGGAGAAAAAAAAAATCAGTGATACCTTGTCTAGAGCCATGGTACAGGATACCATTTATCTGAAATAATGATTGTAAGGCCTAAAATTATAGCTATCAACCCTTACTGACCCTTGAAAAATATGCCACAAAGTAAAGTCATCACCTAGGCAGCAGAAAGTACTGTGGAATAAGTCTAATGATAATAGTCCTGGATGATTCTCTTCCACTCTTAAAACATTTGACTTTCATGTCTTTTACATAACACTTAGTAAAGCGAGGCCTACAAGAGTAAGGAAGGGCTACACAAAGCTTTTTATTTTTTAAATTGGTCTATTTTTTAAAAAATTATTTTTACTTTATTGCACTGGTGTTTTGCCTGCATATATGCATGTATGTCTGTGTGAAAGTGTCAGATCCCCCGGAGTTGCAGTTATAGATAGTTGTGAGCTGCCACATGGGTGTTGGGAATACAACCCAGGTCCTTTGGGGAAAAAAAAAAAAGCTCTTAACCACTGGGCCATCTCTCCAGCCCCTCAGTTATTTTACATACAAATGGCAAACAAATATAGGTCAGCAAATCAACTTAGATTAGAATTAAAGGGAAATAACCACGAACATACCTGATAAATTGCAACAGACTGACAGATATTGTCTACATTGAGTAAGTAGAACCCATAATCTAGCAGCGTATCCGAGTATTTTGGGTGCTTGGATCCAAAATGATCTCTATAAAAAGATACAGAGCTATTAGGATATAAAGTTGAGAAACATATTAAAACAGTATCTTTAATAACAATCACCTACCGTGCCAAATACACTGCATGTTTAATTAATTGTTCTGCCTTCTTAAATTCACGTTTTACTACACAAGCCTAAAGACAAAAAGGGAAATTATTACACCGCTTTCAAACAGTTGATTAGTGCACTACCATAGTTTCAGACCACAATATAATAGTCAATTAAAAAAATAATCAATGATTTTGCTGGGCAATAGTGGTGCATGTCTTTAATTCCAGCACTCAGGAGGCATGGGAAAGCAGATCTCTGAGTTCGAGGCCAACATGTTCTACAGAGTGAAATTCCAGGACAGTCAAAGACACACAAAGAAATCCTGTCGTGGCGGGTAGGGTGGGGGTGTCTTTCAATTTGTAATTTCTTTCCAAGTCTCTAATAAATTTTTAAAGAAATATATCTGTAAACAACTTGGGAAAATTCTGGTAATTATTTCCAGTATAAATCTGTTACAACAAAGGTAATCCACAAACGGGTACAAGCCGACCCTTTTATAACACTATACTAAAATGTCAGGGGGAAGATTCAGTATATTATTTTTAAGTACAAATTCCACTTCTGGAATGGGTTACAATGAACTTTTCTCACTTTCTTTATATAAATACACACACGTATATATTTTAAAATATGGTTTTCATGTGTGGGGTATCTGCCTGTATGCATGCCAGAAGAAGGTGTTAGATCTAGAATTAGAGTGAGAGGAGTTTGTGAGTTGCCATGTCGGTGCTGGGAATCAAACCTGGGTCTTCTGGAAAAGTAGGCAATGTTTAACTGCTCGACCATCTCTCCAATCCCATACTTTAAAATTATTTGTTAAGAACTTATTGTGGCCGGGCGGTGGTGGCGCACGCCTTTAATCCCAGCACTTGGGAGGCAGAGGCAAGTGGATCTCTGTGAGTTCGAGACCAGCCTGGT
>JAQHUG010000027.1:11206071-11225600 GCA_028555095.1 Dicrostonyx torquatus | reverse complement strand
CAGGCTTGCCTCTTCCCCGGCCCAGGCTTGCCTCTTCTCCGACCCAGGCTTGCCTCTACCCTGACCCAGGCTTGCCTCTTCCCTGGCCCAGGCTTGCCCCTTCCTAGGGTTAGGAGCTTGGCGGGGGAGGGGATGTGCATTCCTTTTCTAATGCTGTGTGAGGTTTCTTGGCTAAACTTTCTCAATAGCCTCTGCCTTGGATTTCATGTCTTTAGCAGTTCTTCCAGCCTGTATATGTGGTAGGACTATATATACTCTTGAAAGCTCTCTAAGGCCACTTCTCTTCAATCACAGAATTGCAGGGGCACACCCACCGTGGGATATGGACACCCAGAGATGCCCAAGCCTGAATGCCTCCTGCTGACACTATGGCAGACTCACCTGTGAGGTCCACAGAGAATTCATGGTTAGTAAATTACTGCACTTTTTGAAGACTAATATCTTGTTCAGGGCTCTAAGTTTTCAGTCTTGCTACTTTGCTATATTTACAGGATCATTTAAATTTTCTCTAGAAACCTTACATAGAATCCAGATAAACTGTAGACACCCATGACAACCAAGACTCTTCAGCCCGATAAAGTACAGGGAAAGGACATTGGCTGTAAATGTAGAACTGGAGAGGCCGAGACAGGAGGATTGCTGTGAGTTTGAGACCAGCCTGGGCTGAAGCTGTCCATGAACATTTGAATCTGCTTCCTAAGTGCTGAGATTACAGGCATGAATCAATAGACAGAGCTGCCTTTGGTTTTTAGTTAGTAATTCAGAAAAAAAGGTTTATAAGATCTTCTTCAAATGCATAAAAAGTCTAAAGAAAAATACTTTTATGTTTTTATCGCAGAAGGTTGGGAAAGCGGGTAGGTAGGGCTTCAGAGAATGAGTGAGGAGGTCCTGGTCATCAGGGAACGCAGGCCCAGACTCAGAAGAGACCAGAGACCCTGAAGTGCTGCCTGATGGGAGCTCTGCAAGTGGAAAGGCACCTTTCAAAATCAACTCAAGCTGGGTCCTGGTGGCACACGCCTTTAATCCCAGTACTTTGGAGGCAGAGGCAGGCGGATCTTCGTGAGTTCGAGGCCTGCCTGGTCTACAGAGCCAGTTCCAGGATAGCCAGGGTTGTTTTTACAGAGAAGCCCCACCTCAAAAACAAAATCAAGCGAAAACTAACCAAACCAAAAAAAAAAAAAAAAATCATGGGACATGGAGCAGGTACCTGAAATCCCAGTACTTGGGAGGTGAAGCAAGGAAGATCAGAAGTTCAAGGACTAGACCAGCCTCTGCTACATAGCAAGGACAGCGGGGCTATATGAGCTCCTCTAGGGTAAAGGGAGAAGGCGGGGGTGGAGGATGGGGGAAGAGAGACAGAGAGACACAGAGGCACAGAGATTCACTCACCACCATGCCCAACATCGATTCACCCAATCTATTTGAGGAAAATGCCCGAGAGAGCATCAAAGGCTTCCTAGAGCGCTGAGGATTCAAAATCAGACCTGAAGGAATTTTTAATTTAAAGTTTTTTGTAATACCTCTGCTTTACTAAACAATGAAAAATTAATCTCAAGAAGTGGGTTATTCTTTCAAATTGTTGAGCTGCGCAGTGACCGGGCCAGCTGTTGAGTCACCAGTCTGCGCTGGCATCTGCTGCGGTCGCCTTCTCTGTCATTTCTCAGGACACGCTCGCTGTTCCCTGCAGAACCGGGACACTGTTCAGGCTCATCATTCAAAACCCAGAAGCACCACGTCTGTTCTGAGGCCTTATGACACTGGGGAAATTAGACAGGAGGCCTAAAGACAGGTTTACAGAACAAAATGACGTTCGCCCTTGCTGCACGGGAGCCCCACACCTTGTGGGTGAGTCCAGCCAACTCCCAGGGCCTATTTTGTAGTCAAAGCCAAGCAGAGAAAACCCTTGGAAACACCATGTCTGCCTGTTTTCCAGCTCATTTGCCACACAGCCTGCATATTGTTAGGTTGTTGTTTTAAATATCATTCAGAAGCCCTCTTTCTGTTTTTTTTAAATTTATTTACTTTTTTTATTTCATGTGCATTAGTGTTTTGCCATGGATGCTGGGTTCCCCAAAACTAGAATTACAAACAGTTGTGAGCTGTTGTATGGGTGTTGGGAATTGAACCTGGGTCCTCTGGAAGAGCAGTCAGTGTTTTTAACTGCTGAGCCATTTCTCTAGCCCTCATAAGCTGTCTTTAAAATATAAATAATAGGCCGGACGGTGGTGGCGCACGCCTTTAATCCCAGCACTTGGGAGGCAGAGACAGGAGGATCTTTGTGAGTTCGAGACCAGCCTGGTCTACAAGAGCTAGTTCCAGTGCAGGCTCCAAAGCCACAGAGAAACCCTGTAAATAAATAAATAAATGAATAAAACCAAATAAATAAATAAATGAATAAAATATAAATAATAACATAAAAATCATAATTCATGTATAGTGAAATATGCCTATGATCCCTTCACTGAGAGTGCTAATCTCTTGGCGTTCGCATGAGGCTCAAGAGTAACTCAGCAGTAGCCAGACTCTCCCTTACTTTTCCTGGCATTTTTGTCTCAGTTATGGGCAGGGAAATTGGGTGTGTCAATGTATGTGTAAAGTGAGAAGTGACACGAGAGTTACAAATTGTCTTTATTACAGGGACTCAAAGGGAAATACAGACTCACAGAACCCAGAACAAGGTGGAAGCCACCCTGCCCCACCACTCTGCCCTGGGGAGATGTGAGCAATCACACAAGCTTGCTTCTGCTCCGACCTCCCAAGGGAGCGAGAGGGACCTTTCCTCTCCCTTATAAGAGATCACATCCTTTCGCACACAGAAGTCACACCCTATGGCTTGTATCCCAAAAGCTATTGGTGGAATGAATTCCCACCACACATGCGCCTATAGAACCTTCTGTATTTCAGATATCCCAGATCATTATTTTCCAGGGGAGTTTAGGAAAGGGGGTAGGTGGGTGGTTCCACTCCAGTAGAGAAGGTTGTGAGACAGGAGTGAAGGATGCTTGATGGGTCGGCTGATGTATGTCTGCTAAACTTCCTAAAAGAATACTTCCTCTTACTCCTCTTAAGAGATGTGAATGGTTAGCCAGTTCTGGTGGCACAGACCAGTAGGATTTGCTGAAGGAGGCAGACGCAGGAGGATTTGGAATTTGAGGCCAGCCTGGAGTACACATTTCTTTTCTTTTCTTTTTTTTTTTTTTCCGGGTGGTGGTGGCACAAGCCTTTGATTCCAGCACCTGGGAGGCAGAGGCAGGCAGACAGGCAGATCTCTGTGAGTTCGAGGCCAGCCTGGTTTATAAGACCTAGTTCCAGGACAGGTTCCAAAGCTACAGAGAAACCCTGTCTCAAAAAAACAAAACAAACAAACAAACAAACAAAAAACCCAGTTATGAATGAACTGGATAGCGGTGGCACATGCCTTTAATCTCAGAATTTGGGAGGCAGAGGCAGAACTCTGAGTTTGAGGCCAGTCTGGTCTACAAAGAGAGTTCCAGGACAGCCAGAGCTGAACTGCTGTTACACAGAGAAATTCTGTTTCAAGAAACAAGGAGTTGTGAATGCGCCACACTTCCCTATTGATATTATTGTTATTATTATTATTGACAGGGTCCGGAACTCATCCTGTAGACCAGGCTGGCCTCGAACTCACAGAGATCTGCCTGCCTCTGCCTCCCGAGTGCTGGGATTAAAGGCGTGCGCCACCACCGCCCGGCCTCAATTTGACTATTTTTAAAGGTTTTACTTCTATTATTTATATGGGGTGCCTGTGGAGTACAGAAGGTATGACTGGGTCTCACGGAGCTTAAATTATGTTGATCTACCTGATGTTAGTGCTGGGAACTGAACTTGGATCCCCTGAAAGAGAAGTATGTGCTCTTAACCACTGAGCCATTTTTCTACACCCCTTTTAATTTTTGAAGTTCAATGTGTGTGTGTGTGTGTGTGTGTGTGTGTACATGTATGAATGAATGGAAGCCAGAAGTTGACATCAAGAGCTCACAATAGTGTTCCATTTTTTCCCCCTCCAAACAGGGTTTCTTTATGTACTCTTGACTGTCCTGGAATGCACTCTGAAGACCAGGCTGGCCTTGAACTCACAGAGATTACCTGCCTCTGCCTCCCAAGTGCTGGAATCAAAGGCTTGTGCCACCACTGCCTGGATTCCACCTTATTTTTTGAGACTGTAATCCTTTGGGTTTTTTTAAAATGGAGCTTTGCTTTTTTAAAGATACTTTTATGGTTTATTTAACTTTATTTTATGTGCATTGGTATGGTTCACATCTTGCTTTCCTGGTTGGCATTTTTGCAGACAGAGTTCAGAGCAGAGTAAGCCTTGAGGAAAGTCTCTCCTCTGCAGCCTTCATGGGCTCCTGCAGCACTGTTAAGTGAAGCAGAGAGAAAGCTGGTTTCCTATGTCTTCCTCTTAGACACTGTTCTATTTCTGTGTAGAGACACTATGACCAAGGCAACTCTTTTATTTTTTTTATTTTCTTGTTTTGACATCAAACCAAAGCTTCCCCTCCCTTCCCTCTTCTCAGAACCCTCCTCCCCACCCCATGCACTCCTCTTCCACTGTTTCTGCTCAGATACAGGCAGGTATCCCATGGATATCAACCAGCCATAGTGTATGAAGCTGCAGTGAGATCAGGAACCCTCTTCTGCCCCAAGGTTGGATGAGGCAATCCATCAGGAGGAATGGGTCCTTAAATCAGGCAGCAGTCAGAGACATCCCCTGTTCTCACTGCTAGGAGTCCCACACTATAACTAAGTCACACAACTGTAACACATACGCAGAGGTCCTCGGTCAGTCCCATGCAGGCTCCCTGGTTGTCAATTCAGTCTCTATGAACCTATGAGCCCAGGTTAGGTGGTTCTGTGAGTTTTCTTGTGGTAATCCTTAATACCACTGGGTCCTACAATCCTTCCTGCCCCTCTTCTTCCGGATTTCCTGAGCTCAGCCTAATGTTGGGCTGTGGACCTCTGCATCTGTATCCATCGGTTGCTGGGTGAAGCCTCTCTGATGACAGTTGGGCTAGATACCCATCTATGGGTACAGCAAAATAGCCTTAGAAGCCATTTCATTGACTTTTCTTTTTGCCATTCATGTTTAGTTCTACCCTATATGGGGTATCCTGATTCTGGTCCTCAGTGAGCTCCCTCTCAGGGGCATGGATCTCCAGCTCTGCCTGTCATCAGTTGGTCACTCCCACAATTTCTGTGCCATATTTGCCTCAGGACATGGTGTAGGCAGGACAAATTGTAGGTTGAAGAGTTTGTGCTTGGGTTGGTATCCCAGACACTCCATTGGAAGCAACTCTCTCTCTCTCTCTCTCTCTCTCTCTTTCTCTCTCTCGCTTTTTTTGTTTTTTCAAGACAGGGTTTCTCTGTGTAACAGCCCTGGCTGTCCTGTCCTGGAACTCACTCTGTAGACCATACTAGCCTCAAACTCACAGAGATCTCCATGCCACAACTCAAGAAATTAGACATCAAAATTCTAAATAACCCAATTGAAAAATGGGGTACAGAACTAAACAGAGAATTCTCAACAGACGAATGTCAAATGGCCAAAGGATACTTAAGGAAATGTTCAACATCCTTAGTCATCATGGAAATGCAAATCAAAACAACTCTGAGATTCCATCTTACACCTGTCAGAATGGCTAAGATCAAAAACACCAATGATAGCCTATGCTGGAGAGGATGTGGAGTAAGGGGAGCACTCATCCTTTGCCAATGGTAATGCAAACTTGTGCAACCACTTTGGAAATCAGTATGGTAGTTTCTCAGAAAATTGGGAATCAGCCGGGCAGTGGTGGCGCACGCCTTTAATCCCAGCACTTGGGAGGCAGAGGCAGGCGGATCTTTGTGAGTTCGAGACCAGCCTGGTCTACAAGAGCTACTTCCAGCGCAGGCTCCAAAGCCACAGAGAAACCCTGTCTCGAAAAACCAAAAAAAAAAAAAAGAAAATTGGGAATCAACCTACTTCAGGATCCAGCAATACACTCTCAGGCATATACCCAAAAGAAGCTCAATCATACTACAAAGGCATTTGTTCAACTATGTTCATAGCAGCATTATTTGTAATAGCCAGAACCTGGAAACAACTTAGATGCCCCTCAACTAAAGAATGGATAAAGAAAATGTGGCACATTTACACATTAGAGTACTACTCAGAGGAAAAAAAAAAACACGACATCTTGAATTCTGCATGTAAATGGATAGAATTAGTAAACACTATCCTGAGGTAACCTAGACCCAAAAAGATGAATATGGTATGTACTCACTAATAAGTGGATACTAGCCATAAACAAAGGACATTGAGCCTATAGTTCATGATCCTAGAGAAGCTAAGTAATAAGGTGAACTCTAAGAAAAACATATATAGATCCACCTGTAAAGTGGAAAGAGATCGTCTGACAAAATTGGGAGCATGGGGGTCGGGGGAGAAGGGAGGGTGGATGAGGAAGAGGAGGGGAGAAGGGGAGGGTTGAAAAGAACTTGAGGGAATGGGATAGTCGAGAATGAGGAAAGACAGATGAGAGCAAAGAAAGACATTATATGGTGTAGGACAATTTTATATTCTGTCAATTATGTTTTAAATGAACGCCTTTTGGCCAGCAACCAGACAGGAAGTAGAGGCGGGGCAATGAGAACAGGAGTCTTCTGGGAAGAAGGAAGCTCTCCCCCAGTCCTGCCCAGACACCGAAGAAGAAGGATGTGATCTGCCCTGTGGAAAGAGGTACCAATCCATGTGGTTAACATATACTAGCATAATGGGTTAATATAAGTTACAAGACCCAATAAGAAGCCTGAGCTAATGGGCCAATCAGTTTATAGCTTGTGAAGACCTCTGTGTGATTTTCTTTGGGGTCTGACGGCTGTGGGAACCAGGCAGGACAGAAATCCCAACAAGCAGGCTCACGTGTTACAATTATAGGGTTAGCAAGAAACCTGGCTCTAGAGAACTTGCCAGGAATCCACAAGGATGACCCTAGCTAAGACCCCAAGCAATAGAGGAGAGGGTGCCTGATTCTGACTTGCCCTGTAGTCAGGCTGAAATATCTTAAATGTCACCATAGAACCTTCATCCAGCAACTGATGGAAACAGAGTAAACAGAGCTCCCAAAGTCCAGTTGAAGAGTGGGGAGAATGAGAATATGAGCAAAGAGGTCAAGACCATGATGGGTTCACCCACTGAAACAGTTTACCTGAACTAATGGAAGCTCACCAAGTCCAGCCGGACTGGGAAGGAAGAAGCATAGGTCCAAACTAGTCCCTCTGAATGTGGTTGACAGTTGCATGGCTGGGGCAGACTGGGGGGGCCACTGGCAATGGCTCCAGGATTTATCCCTGCTGCATGTAATGACTTTATGGGAACTTATTCTCTTTGGAGGATACCTTGCTCAGCATATATATAGTAGTGAGGGCCTTGGACCTTCCCCAAAGCCAATCTCTGGCACTACGAGTTTTGTTTAATAATCTACATTTTAGCTGGGCGGTGGGGGTGCATGCCTTTAATCCCAGCACTCAGGAGGCAGAGGCAGGTGGATCTCTGTGAGTTCGAGGCTAGCCTGGTCTACAGAGTGAGTTCTAGGACAGGCTCCAATGCTACACAGAGCTTTGTCTCAAAAACAAACAAGCAAACAAAGATCAGCTTATTGATTGCCTTTAAAAAAATGGCCCTAGGGATTGAACCCAGAGCCTTGCATATTTGAGGTAAACTCTCTACCCCTGCACTATATCCTTAGCCCATCTTTCTGTGCTTGGCTTGTTTCACTTAATGGGTGGAACAGTCCATTATTTTCTTGCAAACAACATTCTTATTTACAGCTAGACACACTCCATTGCGTATGCACGCCATGTTTTCTGAATCTGTTCATCTGAGGATGGGCTTCTATTCTGATTCCATTGCTTGGCTATAGTGGATATTGTTGCAATAAGCATTTGCATACATCTATGTATTCTGATTTCCTTTCTTTTGGATATACGTGTAGGACTGGTACAGCTGGATCATATTGTGATTGTTTATTAAAATGAAGCTTCTATCCTGCTTTGCATAATATATGCACTATCTTAGGTTCCAGGCAACAGCGTGTAAAGGTTCCCTTTCCCCCACATCCTCTGTAGCATTTGTCATTTGTTTATAAAAACTATTCTGACAGGTGTGAGATAGGATCACACTCTAGTTTTGATTTGCATATCCCTGGTGGGCTAAAGGTGAGATCAAGAGTTTTGAAACAAAAAGCTGAACATTTAACATACTTTTCTTCTCACATCGTTTTCCTGAGGCCTAAACACAACCAAGAAAGGGAAGGGTCATGGGGTGATAGACATGTCTGAGTGCGTAAAACTGGTAAAAACACAAGAAAGAGAGAAATCAGTAAATAACATTTAAGAACTTTAAGCTGCTGGGCATGGTTCCTTATGCCTATAATCCTAACATTGGGAAGTTTGAGCCAGGGGGATCGTCATCAGTTTGAGGTCAACCTGGCTTACATGAGTTCCAGGCCAGTGTGTGAGAGAGAACGAGGCCTTGTTTCAGAAAAAAACAAAAGCAACAGTAAGCAGACAAATAGAACTTTACGCTGATGTCCATAAAATCAAAATAGAACAGATCTAAAATGCCACAGGGACTGAAAACACCGCTAGAGCAGCAAACTTCTGTAATCGCAGCACTAGGGAGATAGACAGTGGTGACTGCTGCAAGTCTGAGCTAGCCTGGGCTATAGGGGTGGCTACATGGCTTCCTCTTGACACTGTTCCACCTCTACTAGCAGAATGGTGGCAGGGGCGACAGTTTTCCATTGCTGGAACTCAGGGTCCTGAGAAGACTTTGCTTTGCTGTCAGTAGCTCTGCTACTAGGATAAGTCCCTTTCCCATGAGCCCCAGCACATGCACTTATGCTTTTTTGGCTTCGGGTTAGAAATTCACTAATGGACCCATCTTGTTCTGAGACAGGGTTTCTCTGTGGCTTTGGAGCCTGTCCTGGAACTAGCTCTTGTAGACCAGGCTGGCCTTGAACTCACAGAGATCCGCCTGCCTCTGGCTCCTGAGTGCTGGGATTAATGAATGGTGTGCGCCACCTCTGTCCGGCCAATGGATCCATCCTTAAAGCTATGGATTGGCCTAGTGCCTTCTGAGCTGTTTTCCAAAGCTGATTCTCAGCCATTACTACTCAACCACTTGACTTCAGAGTGGGACAAGGGTTGCTCGCCTAGAAGAAAATTATTGTGTTGTTTTACTAAGCGAAAGATGAATGGGTGTGGGATGGGAAAATAGAAGCGTCCATCAGAATAGCAGACGTGCTGTATGTAATTTTTAGTTAATTTCTGTAAGTAGGTGGAGTGAAGCATATCATTTGCATTACAAATGCACTGTTGGTCATTGCCTGGGAACCTTCTGATTTGTGCTGGTGTTTGTTGTTTGAGAGCCTGTTTAATGGTCCCAGGGAAAGCACAGATATTGGTATGCCCTTGACTGAAGACCGGCCCTCCTCCATCAGGGAAGGTGGCCATCTTGGACCCAGCACAGCTTTCGGAAGGATGAGATAGCAGTAAGGGAGGAAGGGACCTCCGGCCTCAGCAGCCAGATCAGCTGGCTCAGCCCTGGCAGCCAAAGCACCTTTACACCAGGCTGGTCTCGAACTCACAAAGATCCACCTGCCTCTGCCTCCAGAGTGCTGGGATTAAACCTTTACACTCTTAAAAAAAAAAAAATTCTTATGTATCACCGGCTGGTTTTGAACCAGCTGTGTAGCTAACTAAGGATGACCTTCTACTCTGAATCTACTTGATCCAGCTTCTGAATGCTGGGATTCCATGTTTAGGCCTACTTCTGGCTCTTTTTTGTTATTAAAAAAAACCCACAAGTTGTTTTTAATCAGAATATTTATTTGGGGTGTATATGTTGGAGAGAGGTTGAGAAGAGAGAGAGAGACAGAGAAAGAGGTGCCAGGAAATATGGTTCTGCCCTTCCTCCATGTGGGTTCTGGGGATTGAACATGGGTTGTCAGACTTGGCAGAAAGTGCCATCTCACTGGCCCTCTTTTATTTATTTATTTATTTATTTAATTTATTTTTTTGGTTTTTCGAGACAGGGTTTCTCTGTAGCTTTGGAGCCTATCCTGGAACTAGCCTTGTAGACCAGGCTGGTCTTGAACTCACAGAGATCTGCTTGCCTCTGCCTTCAAAGTGCTGGGATTAAAGGCGTGCGCCACCATAGCCCAGCTTCATTGGCCCTCTTTTGCTTTCCACCATGGAAGGGCATTTGATCAGGGCTCTAGGGTCATGGGCCTGCAGGCATCTCTCCATTTTGACCTTGTTCTTGGTTCTGAGATTATGTGTGCCCATGTTTCCGTACCTTTTAACAGTATGGGAATGCAGAAGGCAGGTTTGCAGCTGGTCAGTTTTGTCCTAGTTATTCCGCAGGAGATGGGGAGAGGTGGCCCGGTGATGCCATTATGCAGGCATAGCACCTGCTGCAGTGTGGACTCTTTCTGGGTGTTGTAGTAGGACAGAGTGTAAGCGCCCTGCAGCTGCTTGTCTTGACAGTCAGCTGCTGCTGATTGGATGGGATGTTTTCCTTGTCTTGGATCTCAACCTTGACCTGGTTAAATGGGTTCTGCCTCGCTGGAGGGTGAAGGTCTTGCTCAGCAGGGCAAAGATAGGCTTATTGGTGTCCCCCTGGGACACTTCATTGAACCTGTGTTTTATTTATTTATTTATTTAGACACATGGTTTTCTATTGTCTGGAATTCTTTGTGTTTTTTGAGGGAGTAAGGTGGGAATCTTGGGGTTGTTAAGACAGGGTCTTTCTCTGTAGCCCTGGCCATCCTGTAATTTCTTGCTGCATAGACCAGGATGGCTTAGAACTTAGTGATCTGTCTGCCTCTGCCTCCTGAGTACTGGGATTAAGTGTCTCTAGGTTGGAGATATGGCTCAGAGGTTAAGAGGATCTAGGTTTGGTCCCCAGCACTCACATGGTGGCTCTCAAAAGTCCTTGTAACTCTGGTTCCAGGTGATCTGATGCCCTCTTCTGACCTCCCTCGCACCAAGCATGCAGGCAAAACACTCATGCACATTAAAAATAAATGAACAAAAGACATATGCAATCTTACCATGCTGGCCTGGAATTCTTTATACAGCTCAGGCTGTCCCCGAACTTCTGCCACAGTCTGCTGAGTGTTGGGATTTCAGGTATGAACCGCCACACCCAGCCCAAATCTCCTGACTTCTTCACCTCATTAGTATGTGAAGCCTGTCTGGAAGCAGTCCAATAACCCTTTCAGCCAGTCACCGCTGGGGTGATTCACCTGTTTCAACAATGCTCTCCACTGCCTCAAAAGTGATACTGAAACCCAGAAAATGCTAAACCTGTGGGAACTAGCTTCAGCTGAGCTATAGCCACATACTAAAGTTCCCATGTACTTGGTCAGTGTTTTGTGCACAAACCAGTTTATTCTAGTTCTTCTTGTTTTAAGTGCACATTTAATTAAATGTTACACAACATGTACAATATGAGTGCAGGAAAATAAGCTGAATACTTTGAGACACCAGAAAGGCATAACAATATTTTGTCTGCTTTTTGTTTTTCAAAACAGGGTTTCTCTGTGTAGCCCTGGCTCTCCTGGAACTCACTCTGCAGACCAGGCTGGCCTTGCACTCACAGAGATCTGCCTGCCTATATCTCCTTTGTGCTGGGATTAGAGGCGTGTACCACAATGCCTGACAGCAAAGCAATCTATTTATTCAAAAACTTTTTTTTTTTTTTTTTGGTTTTTCGAGACAGGGTTTCTCTGTGGCTTTGGAGCCTGTGCTGGAACTAGCTCTTGTAGACCAGGCTGGTCTCGAACTCACAGAGATCTGCCTGCCTCTGCCTCCCGAGTGCTGGGATTAAAGGCGTGCGCCACCACAGCCCGGCTATACAAAAACTTTTTAGACTTTCTATCTCTCTATCTGCATTTTTGCCTATGTACGTGTGTATGCCTTTGAAGGTCAGAGGAGGGCATTTGATCCCATGGAAATGGAGTTATGGATGGTTGTGAGCCACCATGTAGGTGCTTGAACTGGGGTGCTCTTTAAGAGTAATAAGTGTTCTTAACTGACAGGCCATCTCTATGGCTCCAAGGCAAAGTACAATTGAGAGCCAGGGTTGGTGGTCCAAGCCTATAATCCCACCTATTCAGGAGGCTGGGGCAGGAGAATTGCAAGTTCAAGGCCTGTCTGGGGTAAAGAGTGAATCCAAGGCCAATACAGAAATCGTAGCAAGCCTCCATCTTATTTTTCTTTTAAATCAAGTCTAGGTTGACCTTGAATGTGTTATGAAACTGAGAAAAACTGAATTCCTAACCCTCATGCCATCTTTTTAAAAAAGGTGCCAAGCAGATAGCTCAGAAGGGAAGATTGTTTGCCTTGAAAGCAATGAAGACCTGAATCCAAATTTTCAGACTTGAAAAATAGCTATGCATGGTCACCAGCATCTGTAACCCTGGCATGATAGGAAAGGCAGAGATGAAACAGTGGTGGCGCACACCTTTAATCCCAGCACTCGGGAGGCAGAGGCACGCAGATCTCTGTGATTTCGAGGCCAGCCTGGTCTACAGAGCTAGTCCAGGACAGGCTTGAAAGCTTCACAGAGACACCCTATCTCGAAAAACCAAAAAAAAAAAAAAAAAAGCAGAGACGGGGGGGGGGACTGATGGAGATTATTGGCCTCCAGTCTAGTTCCAGGCCTAGTGAGAGACACTGCCCTAAGGGAGTAAGGTGGAGAGTGATAGAGCAGGACACTCACTCAGCAAGACATGCAGCACCCTCCTCTGCACCCCCCCACACCAGAGTATACCATACACATATAACACTCGCATAGAGACATACACCACAGTGAAGTTGATTTGGCATGGGTGAGGCTACCTATAAACAATTGGTAGAATAGGGAAATCACAAAATCCAAAGGCTTCTGTGTTGGCAGGACTATGTATATGTTTTAAAGTCCTTGTTCCAAATAAAGAAATCAAAGCTGAAAGATGTAGGTAACTATCTATTGATGTGTTTTACTGCAGAAGGGAGTCGCTGAACACTGTTGTTTTTAACTAAGTCTCCATCCTTCTATTTTATCAGTAAGGAGTCAGAGCCAAAACCTGGGGTGAAAACCTGCTAGCTCAGACAGGCAGAGAAAGCTCCCATCTGCTTCCTTCTTTGCTGTCATCCCAGAAAGAGAGTTTTCTCCTACTCGGTCTCAAACAAAAATTCCTCCAATCTGATTTCACTCCCTTCTACTTCTTCTGCTTTTTTCTCGGTCTTCCTGACTCCCTCTTACTCTCTTATGTTTTTTTTTCCCCTATCAACTGCTACCTTCCTCCTCCTCTTGACCTATGGTTGATTTTATTTAATCCTGTTTACAATATTTAAGAAGGAAAATCTTGTATTAAAGGTGTGTGCTAGGGCTGAGGCATACTACAACTAGAAACGTTTTTTACAATAAATAACAACATCTTGGGGTTCATAGTGTGATCAAATATCCTGCAACAGAACACCAAACAGATTAAAGTAAAGACTGACACAAGTAAATGTGTTGGTACTACAAATTAAAATACAATGAATTTGAAAAAGAGAAGGCAAAGAGCAAGAAAGTTCAAACCAAGTTTGGTAAATCAGGATATAAGATCTGGCTATTTTAGAACATAGGGAATAGGAGATCTTATAGGAGAATAAAAAAAAACTTTTGAGAAAAATTGATTAAAGAAAGTTAGAAAAAAAATGGTTACTAATGACAAAGATTGGGGCTGGACAGATGGTTTACTGGAGAACCTGTTTAGCTCCCAGCAACCACATAGTGGCTCACAAGTGCCTGTAACTCTAGACTCAGGGGATCTCACATAATTTTCTGATCTACGTAGGCACCAGGCACACACACAGTGCACAGACATACAGGTAGGCAAAACACTCATGCACATTAAAATAAAACAACAACAACAAAAATGAGAAGAGCTGACACAGCTTAATGTATACAGGCACTATGGTAGGCTTGTTTGCTTTTAGCCAAGGTCCCACTATGTAGCCCTGACTGGTCTATGTGGACCACACTAGCCTCCGACTCACAGACTTTGGCCTGCCTCTGCTTTCTGAGCACCTAGCATGTCTTTACTGTAGGTATTCTCCCTGCATTACCTTCTCCCTTATTGTTGCAGGATATTTGATTGCACTGCGAGACTCTGAGACTGTATTAATACAATTAACCTGGGACTAGAGGCGGGGAAGAGCCATTGACCAGTTGACAGGAATTAGCCAGAGCAAGGATAGAGGATGGAGGACTCAGGTGTTGTTTCCACCTGGGTAGTTGAAGATGTGTTTCATATGTTTATGCTGTGGAATATTTGCTTAATGATGCAAAGATGTATGCATTATTTTATGTTGCATTTGTTTAACTTTGTGAAGCTGTTACTTTGCGTTTCTTTTTTTTTTTTTAAATATTTATTTATTTATTTAATTTTGATTTTCGAGACAGGGCTTCTCTGTAGTTTTTGGTGCCTGTCCTGGAACTAGCTCTTGTAGACCAGGCTGGCGTCGAACTCACAGATATCCATCTGCCTCTGCCTTCTGAGTGCTAGGATTAAAGGTGTGCTCTACTTTGCCTTTCTAAAACATCTGATTGGTCTAATGAAGAGCTGAACAGCCAATAGCTAGGCATGAGGGAGAAATAGGTGGGACAGGCATGCAGATTGAATAAATAGGAGAAAAGAGGATTGAGGACTGAGGAGAAGAGAGAACAGGGGCTAGTCACCCATCACACAGCCAGACACGGAGTAAGAAGTAAAGAAAAGATATACAGAAATTGAAAAAGGTAAAAGTCTAGAGGCAAAAGGTAAATGGGTTAATTTAAGAAAAGTTGGCTGAAAAGAAGCCAAACTAAGGGCAGGTATTTATAAGAAAGACTAAGACTCTGTTTATTTGGGAGATGGGTGCCCCTCTCCAAAAGAACAAAGAGTAAAGAGTAAAAATTATACAAGTGCACTCAGAGGGAAGGATAGAGAGATGCATAGGGAGGAGTAGGGTGGGTCTTTTTTGGTTTGGGATGATTGGAGAGGTTCTCTTGCTGGGTCTCTGGCCGAAAAGGAAGATTAGCTGGTTGGCTTCTCTGATCTAGCAGAGAATCTAGGTTTTCACCCCAACATCTGACTACAGCGTCTTTGTTGATAAATAGAATGATACTTAGTTAAAACCTACATTTTGTGGCATGGTTGACCATAAATCCCAACAGACTATGGTCTGAGCGGCAGGACTGCTGATTGCAGGGCCATGGGATGCAAAACGTCGTTAAAACATCAGTAGCTTCAGGTGTGGCTGCTAAGCCGGCAGAAAAACACCACCTTGTGGTCTAGGAAGTAGATACTTGGACCAGGCCAAGGAGTTAGAAAGTGAGGTGCAGATAGGCATAGTGGCGTATGTCCGCAATCTTAGCATTTGGGAGGTTGAGACAGGAAGATTGGGTGTTTAAGGCCAGCCTGGACTAAATAATGAGGCCTTGGAGATCAGGTGGAGAGAGTGAGAGAGACTGATTCTGAAGTTCCTTTTCTGCTTTTTGTTTTGTTTTTCGAAACCGGGTTTCTCTGTGGAACAGCCGTGGCTGTCCTGAAACTAGCTCTATAGACCAGGTTGCCCTCAAACTCACAGAGATCCTCCTGTCTCTGCCTCCTGAGTGCTGGGATTAAGGGCATGCACCACCACCGCCTGGCTTCTGTTTTTTGTTGTTTGTTTTGTTTTTTCGAGACACGGTTTTTCTGTATCTTTGGAGCCTGTCCTGGAACTAGCTCTTGTAGACCAGGCTGGTCTTGAACTCACAGAGATCCACTTGCCTCTGCCTCCTGAGTGCTGGGATTAAAGGCGTGCGCCACCACTGTCCAACCTTCTGTTTTGTTTTTTAAAGACACTATGCACAATACCCAACTTGAAGTTCCTTCCTTCCTTTCTTTTAAATGTTTTGTGTGTGTGTGAGTGAGTGAGCACCTGAACCATGGTGTGTATGTAGAGAGCAGAGGACAGTGTTTTGGAATTGGATCTCTCCTTCAGCCTTTAGGTGAGCTCTTAAGTACTAACCTCAAGACTCAGGTGTATCACGCCTTTATCTGCTGAGCCATCTCACCGGTAGGTAAGTCCTTTCTTATGTTCACTCAAGTCTAACAAATTGGATGGAAGCAGAAGGAGGAGAAAATGTGTCTCAACACAGAAGAGGCAGTGGGTATTGTAAAATGACCTGTTTCTATAGTAGTTCAGAAACCAAAACTGCCATGTCCACACCTTAAAGCAAATGCTGTGTTTAAAATTTTACTGAAGCTGGGTGTGGTAGCAAACACCTGCAGTCACCTGGAAGGTCACTCAAGCACAAAAGCTGAATCCAGCCACATAGGGAGTGGGAGCATCAGTTTGCTAGTTTCTATACTAAAGGTGTCTTGCTAATCTTTTTTTTTTTTTTTTTTTTTTTTGGTTTTTCGGAGACAGGGTTTCTCTGTGGCTTTGGAGCCTGCGCTGGAACTAGCTCTTGTAGACCAGGCTGGTGTCTTGGTAATCTTATATCAAAGTTTGGAGGGCACATTACTCTCGGGGCTTAAAGCTTTCTCTAACAAAAGTAGAGGCTGGAGAGATGGCTCAGTGGTTAAGAACACTGACTGCTCTTCTAGAGGACCCGGGTTCAATTCCCAGTACCTACATGGCAGCTCACAACTGTCTGAAGTCTGAAGATCCAGTTGCAGGGGATCTGACACCTTCACACCAATTCACAGGAGGTTTACAACGTTTTGGAAATTTAGCTCCAGGGATCTGCCTCACTTTTCTGAACTTGTCAGGTGCCTACATTCACATGTAAACAAAGTATCTATCTATCTATCTATCTATCTATCTATCTATCTATCTATCTATCTATCTAGTGTATATATATATACACACACATACATATATATGTATATCTATATACACACATATAGATACATAATTAAAAGTAACATTTTTCTTTTGGCTTATTGTTTGTTTATTTTTGAGATAGGGTTTCTGTGTGTAACAGTCCTGGCTGTCCTGAAACTCACTTTGTAAACCAGGCTGCTGGCCTTGAACTTAAGAGATCTGCCTGCCTCTGCCTCCTGAGTGCTGGGATTAAAGATGTGTACTGCCACGTCCAACAACAACAACATATATATATATATGTGTGTGTGTATGTATTTAAATCTATTATTATGTATACAGTGTTCTGTCTGTATTTTTGCCTGAAGGGCAAGGGCAACAAATGGTTGTGAGCCACCATATGTGGGTGCTGGGAATTGAACTCAGGACCTCTGGAAGAGCAGCTAATGTTCTTAACCTCTGAGCTCTCTCTCTAGCCCCTCCAAAATTTTTCAAAAGTAAAAATGATCATGTTGTTAAGAAAAAGGAATATAGTAATTACTTTAAGAAAAAAAAGTACATCTTCCTATCTACTTTTTCCAGTTTTTTTTTTTTCTTTTTTTTTGAGATAGTCTCAGATAACTTAAGCAAGTTCAGAATGACCTTGAACTCCATGGGCTCCTCTTCCTGCTGTTTGAATTATAAGCAGGTACCACCAAACTTCTAAGAAATTATTCGAACAAAGCTTTATTTCAGTGCCTGGGCCTGAATTTAGAACCCAACATATGCTAGTTAAGTGTGCTACCCCTGAGGGTCACATGTGGCCAATGCTGCCTGAGAAACCCCAATCCTCAGGGTTTCACCGGCCAAGTGCTGGGATTACAGGCTTACCCCTACACCTGGCTCCGAGATGGTGGTCCTCACTGTGTTGCCTGGGCCATTTTCAGACCTTGGGCTCCTCTGATCCTCTTATCTCAGCTGCCCAGTTAGAACATAGTTTTTTGTTTAACTTCTTAGAAAAGGAAAAAAGGAGATACTTATCACCCAGGAAAACCAATACATTTAGCCAGGTTTGTAATTCTAGCCCTTTGAAGGAATATGCAGGAAGACTGCTGTGAGTTAAAGGCCAGCCTGACCTATATAGTGAGTTCCAATATAGTCTATACTAACTACAGTGAGGTGGTGACTCAGGCCTTTAACTCCAGCCCTGGAGGCAGGAGAACAGAGGTAAAAGATCTCTGTGAGTTAGAGGCCAGACTGGTCTACAGAGCAAGTTCCAGGACAGCCAGGGCTGCACAGAGAAACCCTGTCTTAAAGAAACCATTAAAGAAAAAAAAAAAAAGAAAGAAAAAAGAAAAAGCCCCAAACAAATAAGGCATAATGGATATGCCTTTAATCTCAGCCTTTGGGCAATGGAGGCAAGTAGGTATTTCTGAGTTTAAAGCCAGCAGTGCTGCATAGTGCACCCTGTCTCAGTAAAGAAAAACCAAACCAAACCACAGTGAATTCAAGAGCAGGGCACTGTGACTGGGGGGTGGGGGGGGTGGAGAGGGAGGAGCAGGCCATGTGTGTAAGTCAAGCTATCTGAAGAGAGAAGGCATGACTATTTTTTCCAGATTCACTAACCCAGCTATTTCTGAGACCATGACAGATTGGTCTTCCCTGGCTAATTAGAAATACACACAGGGGTGACACCTTTGGGTGCATGGTAGCTGCAGTTCAGACCTTGTGTCCCCACTGTACACACACAGTGAGACAGCAGTTCTCAGATTAGGCTGATTTTGTTAAACACTCAGTTGCAAACACATCAGGGTTACAGTAAAGGCACAGATTGATAGATTAGCCTCTTGAGACTCATTTATCTCATTTATCTTTCTGTTGTTAATATGCAGGTGGCTCTAATAGATGACTTATAGATTTATGGGAAGAAATAATAGCAAACTGGTTAGTGGTTTTTTTTTTTTTTGGACAGGGTTCCTCTTTTATGTTGGCCTGGTTGTCCTGAAGCTCAATATGTAGAATACACTGGTCTTAAACTCAGAGCCACTTCTGCTTGCCAACTGCTGGGATTAAAATTGTTCAACACCACACTCAGCTCTGGTTAGATTTTTTAAAATATTATTTATTTATTATGCGGGGCTGTGGTGGAGCACGCCTTTAATCCCAACACTCAAGAGGCAGAGGTTTGCGGATCTCTGTGAGTTCGAGGCCAGGCTGCTCTATAAATCGAGTTCCAGGATAGCCAGAGCTGTTGTACAGAAAAACCCTATCTCAACACACACACACACACAAAAACCAAAACCAAAACAAAATAAAAACCAAAACAACGACAATAAAAGCTGAGCAAGCCGGGGGAGTGAGTCAGTAAGCAGTACAATCTCTTGAGTTCAGCCTTTCAGGCTCCTGCCTTGAGTTCCTGCCTGGCCATTTCCTCCCCAGATTGGTTGCTGTCAATGTCTTATCACAGCAACAGAGAGGCGGACTGGGCCAGACAGTAAGCCGTGAATAAAGGAAGAGCTGGGAGGGGCAAGCTGGGAGTTGCAGTCAGTGATTCAGAGAGGAGGTGGGGTCTCTGGAGGTGATAAGAGGTGCAGGGGATTGGTAAAAATACTGTGAGGGAAGTGTCTGGGACAGGAAGTTGATTCAAACATTTCCAGATG